>OZ005742.1:64863954-65017069 GCA_963930735.1 Dioctria linearis | reverse complement strand
TAAACTGGTAGCAAGCAAGCATAATTTGTTCTGATTTTGAAAACCCTTGTCACAGGAAATCATAACTGGTAGCAAGCAAGCATAATTTGATCTGATTTTGAAAACCTTGTCACAGGAAATCATAACTGGTAGCAAGCAAGCATAATTTGATCTGATTTTGAAAATGTTGTCACAGAAATCATAACTGGTAGCAAGCAAGCATAATTTGTTCTGATTTTGAAAATGTTGTCACAGGAAATCATAACTGGTAGCAAGCAAGCATAATTTGTTCTGATTTTGAAAACTCTTGTCACAGGAAATCATAACTGGTAGCAAGCAAGCATAATTTGATCTGATTTTGAAAACCTTGTCCACAAGGAAATCATAACTGGTAGCAAGCAAGCATAATTTGATCTGAATTTGAAAACCTGGTCACAAGAAATCATAACTGGTAGCAAGCAAGCATATTTGATCTGATTTTGAAAATGTTGTCACAGGAAATCATAACTGGTAGCAAGCAAGCATAATTTGATCTGATTTTGAAACCTTGTCACAGGAAATCATATCTGGTAGCAAGCAAGCATAATTTGATCTGATTTTGAAAATGTTGTCACAGAAAATCATAACTGGTAGCAAGCAAGCTTAATTTGATCTGATTTTGAAAACCTTGTCACAGGAAATCATAACTGGTAGCAAGCAAGCATAATTTGTTCTGATTTGAAAATGTTGTCACAGGAAATCATAACTGGTAGCAAGCAAGCATAGTTTGATCTGATTTTGAAAACCTTGTCACAGGAAATCATAACTGGTAGCAAGCAAGCATAATTTGTTCTGATTTGAAAACCTTGTCACAGGAAATCATAACTGGTAGCAAGCAAGCATAATTTGTTCTGATTTTGAAAACCTTCTCACAAGAAATCATAACTGGTAGCAAGCAAGCCTAATTTGTTCTGATTTTGAAAATGTTTGTCACAGGAAATCATAACTGGTAGCAAGCAAGCATAATTTGATCTGATTTTGAAAACCTTGTCACAGGAATCATAAGCTGGGTAGCAAGCAAGCATAATTTGATCTGATTTTGAAAACCTTGTCACAGGAAATCATAACTGGTAGCAAGACAAGCATAATTTATTCTGATTTTGAAAACCTTGTCACAGGAAATCATAGCTGGTAGCAAGCAAGCATAATTTGATCTGATTTTGAAAACCTTGTCACAGGAAATCATAACCTGGTAGCAAGCAAGCTTAATTTGAATCTGATTTTGAAAACTTGTCACAGCAAATCATAACTGGTAGCAAGCAAGCATAATTTGTTCTGATTTGAAAATGTTGTCACAGGAAATCATAACTGGTAGCAAGCAAGCATAATTGATCTGATTTTGAAAACCTTGTCACAGGAAATCATAACTGGTAGCAAGCAAGCATAATTTGTTCTGATTTTGAAAACCTTGTCACAGGAAATCATAACTGGTAGCAAGCAAGCATAATTTGATCTGATTTTGAAAACCTTGTCACAGGAAATCATAACTGGTAGCAAGCAAGCATAATTTGTTCTGATTTTGAAAATGTTGTCACAGGAAATCATAACTGGTAGCAAGCAAGCATAATTTGTTCTGATTTTGAAAATGTTGTCACAGGAGAATCATAACTGGTAGCAAGCAAGCATAATTTGTTCTGATTTGAAAATGTTGTCACAGGAAATCATAACTGGTAGCAAGCAAGCATAATTTGTTCTGATTTTGAAAACCTTGTCACAGGAAATCATAACTGGTAGCAAGCAAGCATAATTTGTTCTGATCTTGAAAACTTTGTCACAGGAAATCATAACTGGTAGCAAGCAAGCATAATTTGTTCTGATTTTGAAAACTTTGTCACAGGAAATCATAACTGGTAGCAAGCAAGCATAATTTGTTCTGATTTGAAAACCTTGGTCACAGGAAATCATAACTGGTAGCAAGCAAGCATAATTTGATCTGATTTTGAAAATGTTGTCACAGGAAATCATAACTGGTAGCAAGCAAGCATAATTTGTTCTGATTTTGAAAACCTTGTCACAGGAAATCATAACTGGTAGCAAGCAAGCATAATTTGTTCTGATTTGAAAATGTTGTCACAGGAAATCATAACTGGTAGCAAGCAAGCATAATTTGTTCTGATTTTGAAAACCTTGTCACAGGAAATCATAACTGGTAGCAAGCAAGCATAATTTGATCTGATTTTGAAAACCTTGTCACAGGACATCATAACTGGTAGCAAGCAAGCATAATTTGATCTGAATTTGAAAACCTGGTCACAAGAAATCATAACTGGTAGCAAGCAAGCATAATTTGATCTGATTTTGAAAATGTTGTCACAGGAAATCATAACTGTAGCAAGCAAGCATAATTTGATCTGATTTGAAAACCTTGTCACAGAAATCATATCTGGTAGCAAGCAAGCATAATTTGATCTGATTTTGAAAATGTTGTCACAGAAATCAGTAACTGGTAGCAAGCAAGCTTAATTTGATCTGATTTTGAAACCTTGTCACAGGAAATCATAACTGGTAGCAAGCAAGCATAATTTGTTCTGATTTTGAAAATGTTGTCACAGGAAAATCATAACTGGTAGCAAGCAAGCATAGTTTGATCTGATTTGAAAACCTTGTCACAGGAAATCATAACTGGTAGCAAGCAAGCATAATTTGTTCTGATTTTGAAAACCTTGTCACAGGAAATCATAACTGGTAGCAAGCAAGCATAATTTGTTCTGATTTTGAAAACCTTCTCACAAGAAATCATAACTGGTAGCAAGCAAGCCTGCCTAATTTGTTCTGATTTTGAAAATTTTGTCACAGGAAATCATAACTGGTAGCAAGCAAGCATAATTTGATCTGATTTTGAAAACCCTTGTCACAGGAAATCATAGCTGGTAGCAAGCAAGCATAATTTTGATCTGATTTTGAAAACCTTGTCACAGGAAATCATAACTGGTAGCAAGCAAGCATAATTTATTCTGATTTTGAAAACCTTGTCACAGGAAATCATAGCTGGTAGCAAGCAAGCATAATTTGATCTGATTTTGAAAACCTTGTCACAGGAAATCATAACTGGTAGCAAGCAAGCTTAATTTGATCTGATTTTGAAAACCTTGTCACAGCAAATCATAACTGGTAGCAAGCAAGCATAATTTGTTCTGATTTTGAAAATGTTGTCACAGGAAATCATAACTGGTAGCAAGCAAGCATAATTTGATCTGATTTTGAAAACCTTGTCACAGGAAATCATAACTGGTAGCAAGCAAGCATAATTTGTTCTGATTTTGAAAACCTTGTCACAGGAAATCATAACTGGTAGCAAGCAAGCATAATTTGATCTGATTTTGAAAACCTTGTCACAGGAAATCATAACTGGTAGCAAGCAAGCATAATTTGTTCTGATTTTGAAAAATGTTGTCACAGGAAATCATAACTGGTAGCAAGCAAGCATAATTTGTTCTGATTTTGAAAATGTTGTCACAGGAAATCATAACTGGTAGCAAGCAAGCATAATTTGTTCTGATTTTGAAAATGTTTCACAGGAAATCATAACTGGTAGCAAGCAAGCATAATTTGTTCTGATTTGAAAACCTTGTCACAGGAAATCATAACTGGTAGCAAGCAAGCATAATTTGTTCTGATTTTGAAAACTTGTCACAGGAAATCATAACTGGTAGCAAGCAAGCATAATTTGTTCTGATTTTGAAAACTTTGTCACAGGAAATCATAACTGGTAGCAAGCAAGCATAATTTGTTCTGATTTTGAAAACCTTGTCACAGGAAATCATAACTGGTAGCAAGCAAGCATAATTTGTTCTGATTTTGAAAACCTTGTCACAGGAAATCATAACTGGTAGCAAGCAAGCATAATTTGTTCTGATTTTGAAAACCTTGTCACAGGAAATCATAACTGGTAGCAAGCAAGCATAATTTGTTCTGATTTTGAAAACCTTGTCACAGGAAATCATAACTGGTAGCAAGCAAGCATAATTTGTTCTGATTTTGAAAACCTTGTCACAGGAAATCATAACTGGTAGCAAGCAAGCATAATTTGATCTGATTTTGAAAACCTTGTCACAGGAAATCATAACTGGTAGCAAGCAAGCATAATTTGATCTGATTTTGAAAACTTTGTCACAGGAAATCATAACTGGTAGCAAGCAAGCATAATTTGATCTGATTTTGAAAACTTTGTCACAGGAAATCATAACTGGTAGCAAGCAAGCTTAATTTGATCTGATTTTGAAAACCTTGTCACAGCAAATCATAACTGGTAGCAAGCAAGCATAATTTGTTCTGATTTTGAAAATGTTGTCACAGGAAATCATAACTGGTAGCAAGCAAGCATAATTTGATCTGATTTGAAAACCTTGTCACAGGAAATCATAACTGGTAGCAAGCAAGCATAATTTGTTCTGATTTTGAAAACCTTGTCACAGGAAATCATAACTGGTAGCAAGCAAGCATAATTTGATCTGATTTTGAAAACCTTGTCACAGGAAATCATAACTGGTAGCAAGCAAGCATAATTTGTTCTGATTTTGAAAATGTTGTCACAGGAAATCATAACTGGTAGCAAGCAAGCATAATTTGTTCTGATTTTGAAAATGTTGTCACAGGAAATCATAACTGGTAGCAAGCAAGCATAATTTGTTCTGATTTTGAAAATGTTGTCACAGGAAATCATAACTGGTAGCAAGCAAGCATAATTTGTTCTGATTTTGAAAACCTTGTCACAGGAAATCATAACTGGTAGCAAGCAAGCATAATTTGTTCTGATCTTGAAAACTTTGTCACAGGAAATCATAACTGGTAGCAAGCAAGCATAATTTGTTCTGATTTTGAAAACTTTGTCACAGGAAATCATAACTGGTAGCAAGCAAGCATAATTTGTTCTGATTTTGAAAACCTTGTCACAGGAAATCATAACTGGTAGCAAGCAAGCATAATTTGTTGTGATTTTGAAAACCTTGTCACAGGAAATCATAACTGGTAGCAAGCAAGCATAATTTGATCTGATTTTGAAAACCTTGTCACAGGAAATCATAACTGGTAGCAAGCAAGCATAATTTGATCTGATTTTGAAAACCTTGTCACAGGAAATCATAACTGGTAGCAAGCAAGCATAATTTGTTCTGATTTTGAAAACTTTGTCACAGGAAATCATAACTGGTAGCAAGCAAGCATAATTTGATCTGATTTTGAAAACCTTGTCACAGGAAATCATAACTGGTAGCAAGCAAGCATAATTTGATCTGATTTTGAAAACTTTGTCACAGGAAATCATAACTGGTAGCAAGCAAGCATAATTTGATCTGATTTTGAAAACTTTGTCACAGGAAATCATAACTGGTAGCAAGCAAGCATAATTTGTTCTGATTTTGAAAACCTTGTCACAGGAAATCATAACTGGTAGCAAGCAAGCATAATTTGATCTGATTTTGAAAACTTTGTCACAGGAAATCATAACTGGTAGCAAGCAAGCATAATTTGATCTGATTTTGAAAATGTTGTCACAGGAAAATCATAACTGGTAGCAAGCAAGCATAATTTGTTCTGATTTTGAAAATGTTGTCACAGGAAATCATAACTGGTAGCAAGCAAGCATAATTTGATCTGATTTTGAAAATGTTGTCACAGGAAATCATAACTGGTAGCAAGCAAGCATAATTTGATCTGATTTTGAAAACCTTGTCACAGGAAATCATATCTGGTAGCAAGCAAGCATAATTTGATCTGAATTTGAAAACCTTGTCACAAGAAATCATAACTGGTAGCAAGCAAGCATAATTTGATCTGATTTTGAAAATGTTGTCACAGGAAATCATAACTGGTAGCAAGCAAGCATAATTTGATCTGAATTTGAAAACCTTGTCACAAGAAATCATAACTGGTAGCAAGCAAGCATAATTTGATCTGATTTTGAAAATGTTGTCACAGGAAATCATAACTGGTAGCAAGCAAGCATAATTTGATCTGATTTTGAAAACCTTGTCACAGGAAATCATATCTGGTAGCAAGCAAGCATAATTTGATCTGAATTTGAAAACCTTGTCACAAGAAATCATAACTGGTAGCAAGCAAGCATAATTTGATCTGATTTTGAAAATGTTGTCACAGGAAATCATAACTGGTAGCAAGCAAGCATAATTTGATCTGAATTTGAAAACCTTGTCACAAGAAATCATAACTGGTAGCAAGCAAGCATAATTTGATCTGATTTTGAAAATGTTGTCACAAGAAATCATAACTGGTAGCAAGCAAGCATAATTTGTTCTGATTTTGAAAACCTTCTCACAAGAAATCATAACTGGTAGCAAGCAAGCCTAATTTGTTCTGATTTTGAAAATGTTGTCACAGGAAATCATAACTGGTAGCAAGCAAGCATAATTTGATCTGATTTTGAAAACCTTGTCACAGGAAATCATAGCTGGTAGCAAGCAAGCATAATTTGATCTGATTTTGAAAACCTTGTCACAGGAAATCATAACTGGTAGCAAGCAAGCATAATTTATTCTGATTTTGAAAACCTTGTCACAGGAAATCATAGCTGTAGCAAGCAAGCATAATTTGATCTGATTTTGAAAACCTTGTCACAGGAAATCATAACTGGTAGCAAGCAAGCTTAATTTGATCTGATTTTGAAAACCTTGTCACAGCAAATCATAACTGGTAGCAAGCAAGCATAATTTGTTCTGATTTTGAAAATGTTGTCACAGGAAATCATAACTGGTAGCAAGCAAGCATAATTTGATCTGATTTTGAAAACCTTGTCACAGGAAATCATAACTGGTAGCAAGCAAGCATAATTTGTTCTGATTTTGAAAACCTTGTCACAGGAAATCATAACTGGTAGCAAGCAAGCATAATTTGATCTGATTTTGAAAACCTTGTCACAGGAAATCATAACTGGTAGCAAGCAAGCATAATTTGTTCTGATTTTGAAAATGTTGTCACAGGAAATCATAACTGGTAGCAAGCAAGCATAATTTGTTCTGATTTTGAAAATGTTGTCACAGGAAATCATAACTGGTAGCAAGCAAGCATAATTTGTTCTGATTTTGAAAATGTTGTCACAGGAAATCATAACTGGTAGCAAGCAAGCATAATTTGTTCTGGTTTTGAAAACCTTGTCACAGGAAATCATAACTGGTAGCAAGCAAGCATAATTTGATCTGATTTTGAAAACCTTGTCACAGGAAATCATAACTGGTAGCAAGCAAGCATAATTTGTTCTGATTTTGAAAACCTTGTCACAGGAAATCATAACTAGTAGCAAGCAAGCATAATTTGATCTGATTTTGAAAACCTTGTCACAGGAAATCATAACTGGTAGCAAGCAAGCATAATTTGTTCTGATTTTGAAAATGTTGTCACAGGAAATCATAACTGGTAGCAAGCAAGCATAATTTGTTCTGATTTTGAAAATGTTGTCACAGGAAATCATAACTGGTAGCAAGCAAGCATAATTTGTTCTGATTTTGAAAATGTTGTCACAGGAAATCATAACTGGTAGCAAGCAAGCATAATTTGTTCTGATTTTGAAAACCTTGTCACAGGAAATCATAACTGGTAGCAAGCAAGCATAATTTGTTCTGATTTTGAAAACTTTGTCACAGGAAATCATAACTGGTAGCAAGCAAGCATAATTTGTTCTGATTTTGAAAACCTTGTCACAGGAAATCATAATTGGTAGCAAGCAAGCATAATTTGTTCTGATTTTGAAAAGCTTGTCACAGGAAATCATAACTGGTAGCAAGCAAGCATAATTTGATCTGATTTTGAAAACCTTGTCACAGGAAATCATAACTGGTAGCAAGCAAGCATAATTTGATCTGATTTTGAAAACCTTGTCACAGGAAATCATAACTGGTAGCAAGCAAGCATAATTTGTTCTGATTTTGAAAACTTTGTCACAGGAAATCATAACTGGTAGCAAGCAAGCATAATTTGATCTGATTTTGAAAACCTTGTCACAGGAAATCATAACTGGTAGCAAGCAAGCATAATTTGATCTGATTTTGAAAACTTTGTCACAGGAAATCATAACTGGTAGCAAGCAAGCATAATTTGATCTGATTTTGAAAACTTTGTCACAGGAAATCATAACTGGTAGCAAGCAAGCATAATTTGTTCTGATTTTGAAAACCTTGTCACAGGAAATCATAACTGGTAGCAAGCAAGCATAATTTGATCTGATTTTGAAAACCTTGTCACAGGAAATCATAACTGGTAGCAAGCAAGCATAATTTGATCTGATTTTGAAAATGTTGTCACAGGAAATCATAACTGGTAGCAAGCAAGCATAATTTGTTCTGATTTTGAAAATGTTGTCACAGGAAATCATAACTGGTAGCAAGCAAGCATAATTTGTTCTGATTTTGAAAACCTTGTCACAGGAAATCATAACTGGTAGCAAGCAAGCATAATTTGATCTGATTTTGAAAACCTTGTCACAGGAAATCATAACTGGTAGCAAGCAAGCATAATTTGATCTGAATTTGAAAACCTGGTCACAAGAAATCATAACTGGTAGCAAGCAAGCATAATTTGATCTGATTTTGAAAATGTTGTCACAGGAAATCATAACTGGTAGCAAGCAAGCATAATTTGATCTGATTTTGAAAACCTTGTCACAGGAAATCATATCTGGTAGCAAGCAAGCATAATTTGAT
This sequence comes from Dioctria linearis, assembly GCA_963930735.1. Lineage (NCBI taxonomy): Eukaryota > Metazoa > Arthropoda > Insecta > Diptera > Asilidae > Dioctria > Dioctria linearis. The sequence goes on along the minus strand of OZ005742.1, from coordinate 65,008,400 downwards.
CTGATTTTGAAAATGTTGTCACAGAAAATCATAACTGGTAGCAAGCAAGCTTAATTTGATCTGATTTTGAAAACCTTGTCACAGGAAATCATAACTGGTAGCAAGCAAGCATAATTTGTTCTGATTTTGAAAATGTTGTCACAGGAAATCATAACTGGTAGCAAGCAAGCATAGTTTGATCTGATTTTGAAAACCTTGTCACAGGAAATCATAACTGGTAGCAAGCAAGCATAATTTGTTCTGATTTTGAAAACCTTGTCACAGGAAATCATAACTGGTAGCAAGCAAGCATAATTTGTTCTGATTTTGAAAACCTTCTCACAAGAAATCATAACTGGTAGCAAGCAAGCCTAATTTGTTCTGATTTTGAAAATGTTGTCACAGGAAATCATAACTGGTAGCAAGCAAGCATAATTTGATCTGATTTTGAAAACCTTGTCACAGGAAATCATAGCTGGTAGCAAGCAAGCATAATTTGATCTGATTTTGAAAACCTTGTCACAGGAAATCATAACTGGTAGCAAGCAAGCATAATTTGATCTGATTTTGAAAACCTTGTCACAGGAAATCATAACTGGTAGCAAGCAAGCATAATTTGTTCTGATTTTGAAAACCTTGTCACAGGAAATCATAACTGGTAGCAAGCAAGCATAATTTGATCTGATTTTGAAAACCTTGTCACAGGAAATCATAACTGGTAGCAAGCAAGCATAATTTGTTCTGATTTTGAAAATGTTGTCACAGGAAATCATAACTGGTAGCAAGCAAGCATAATTTGTTCTGATTTTGAAAATGTTGTCACAGGAAATCATAACTGGTAGCAAGCAAGCATAATTTGTTCTGATTTTGAAAATGTTGTCACAGGAAATCATAACTGGTAGCAAGCAAGCATAATTTGTTCTGATTTTGAAAATGTTGTCACAGAAAATCATAACTGGTAGCAAGCAAGCTTAATTTGATCTGATTTTGAAAACCTTGTCACAGGAAATCATAACTGGTAGCAAGCAAGCATAATTTGTTCTGATTTTGAAAATGTTGTCACAGGAAATCATAACTGGTAGCAAGCAAGCATAGTTTGATCTGATTTTGAAAACCTTGTCACAGGAAATCATAACTGGTAGCAAGCAAGCATAATTTGTTCTGATTTTGAAAACCTTGTCACAGGAAATCATAACTGGTAGCAAGCAAGCATAATTTGTTCTGATTTTGAAAACCTTCTCACAAGAAATCATAACTGGTAGCAAGCAAGCCTAATTTGTTCTGATTTTGAAAATTTTGTCACAGGAAATCATAACTGGTAGCAAGCAAGCATAATTTGATCTGATTTTGAAAACCTTGTCACAGGAAATCATAGCTGGTAGCAAGCAAGCATAATTTGATCTGATTTTGAAAACCTTGTCACAGGAAATCATAACTGGTAGCAAGCAAGCATAATTTATTCTGATTTTGAAAACCTTGTCACAGGAAATCATAGCTGGTAGCAAGCAAGCATAATTTGATCTGATTTTGAAAACCTTGTCACAGGAAATCATAACTGGTAGCAAGCAAGCTTAATTTGATCTGATTTTGAAAACCTTGTCACAGCAAATCATAACTGGTAGCAAGCAAGCATAATTTGTTCTGATTTTGAAAATGTTGTCACAGGAAATCATAACTGGTAGCAAGCAAGCATAATTTGATCTGATTTTGAAAACCTTGTCACAGGAAATCATAACTGGTAGCAAGCAAGCATAATTTGTTCTGATTTTGAAAACCTTGTCACAGGAAATCATAACTGGTAGCAAGCAAGCATAATTTGATCTGATTTTGAAAACCTTGTCACAGGAAATCATAACTGGTAGCAAGCAAGCATAATTTGTTCTGATTTTGAAAATGTTGTCACAGGAAATCATAACTGGTAGCAAGCAAGCATAATTTGTTCTGATTTTGAAAATGTTGTCACAGGAAATCATAACTGGTAGCAAGCAAGCATAATTTGTTCTGATTTTGAAAATGTTGTCACAGGAAATCATAACTGGTAGCAAGCAAGCATAATTTGTTCTGATTTTGAAAACCTTGTCACAGGAAATCATAACTGGTAGCAAGCAAGCATAATTTGTTCTGATCTTGAAAACTTTGTCACAGGAAATCATAACTGGTAGCAAGCAAGCATAATTTGTTCTGATTTTGAAAACTTTGTCACAGGAAATCATAACTGGTAGCAAGCAAGCATAATTTGTTCTGATTTTGAAAACCTTGTCACAGGAAATCATAACTGGTAGCAAGCAAGCATAATTTGTTCTGATTTTGAAAACCTTGTCACAGGAAATCATAACTGGTAGCAAGCAAGCATAATTTGATCTGATTTTGAAAACCTTGTCACAGGAAATCATAACTGGTAGCAAGCAAGCATAATTTGATCTGATTTTGAAAACCTTGTCACAGGAAATCATAACTGGTAGCAAGCAAGCATAATTTGTTCTGATTTTGAAAACTTTGTCACAGGAAATCATAACTGGTAGCAAGCAAGCATAATTTGATCTGATTTTGAAAACCTTGTCACAGGAAATCATAACTGGTAGCAAGCAAGCATAATTTGATCTGATTTTGAAAACTTTGTCACAGGAAATCATAACTGGTAGCAAGCAAGCATAATTTGATCTGATTTTGAAAACTTTGTCACAGGAAATCATAACTGGTAGCAAGCAAGCTTAATTTGATCTGATTTTGAAAACCTTGTCACAGCAAATCATAACTGGTAGCAAGCAAGCATAATTTGTTCTGATTTTGAAAATGTTGTCACAGGAAATCATAACTGGTAGCAAGCAAGCATAATTTGATCTGATTTTGAAAACCTTGTCACAGGAAATCATAACTGGTAGCAAGCAAGCATAATTTGTTCTGATTTTGAAAACCTTGTCACAGGAAATCATAACTGGTAGCAAGCAAGCATAATTTGATCTGATTTTGAAAACCTTGTCACAGGAAATCATAACTGGTAGCAAGCAAGCATAATTTGTTCTGATTTTGAAAATGTTGTCACAGGAAATCATAACTGGTAGCAAGCAAGCATAATTTGTTCTGATTTTGAAAATGTTGTCACAGGAAATCATAACTGGTAGCAAGCAAGCATAATTTGTTCTGATTTTGAAAATGTTGTCACAGGAAATCATAACTGGTAGCAAGCAAGCATAATTTGTTCTGATTTTGAAAACCTTGTCACAGGAAATCATAACTGGTAGCAAGCAAGCATAATTTGTTCTGATCTTGAAAACTTTGTCACAGGAAATCATAACTGGTAGCAAGCAAGCATAATTTGTTCTGATTTTGAAAACTTTGTCACAGGAAATCATAACTGGTAGCAAGCAAGCATAATTTGTTCTGATTTTGAAAACCTTGTCACAGGAAATCATAACTGGTAGCAAGCAAGCATAATTTGTTCTGATTTTGAAAACCTTGTCACAGGAAATCATAACTGGTAGCAAGCAAGCATAATTTGATCTGATTTTGAAAACCTTGTCACAGGAAATCATAACTGGTAGCAAGCAAGCATAATTTGATCTGATTTTGAAAACCTTGTCACAGGAAATCATAACTGGTAGCAAGCAAGCATAATTTGTTCTGATTTTGAAAACTTTGTCACAGGAAATCATAACTGGTAGCAAGCAAGCATAATTTGATCTGATTTTGAAAACCTTGTCACAGGAAATCATAACTGGTAGCAAGCAAGCATAATTTGATCTGATTTTGAAAACTTTGTCACAGGAAATCATAACTGGTAGCAAGCAAGCATAATTTGATCTGATTTTGAAAACTTTGTCACAGGAAATCATAACTGGTAGCAAGCAAGCATAATTTGTTCTGATTTTGAAAACCTTGTCACAGGAAATCATAACTGGTAGCAAGCAAGCATAATTTGATCTGATTTTGAAAACCTTGTCACAGGAAATCATAACTGGTAGCAATCAAGCATAATTTGATCTGATTTTGAAAATGTTGTCACAGGAAATCATAACTGGTAGCAAGCAAGCATAATTTGTTCTGATTTTGAAAATGTTGTCACAGGAAATCATAACTGGTAGCAAGCAAGCATAATTTGATCTGATTTTGAAAATGTTGTCACAGGAAATCATAACTGGTAGCAAGCAAGCATAATTTGATCTGATTTTGAAAACCTTGTCACAGGAAATCATATCTGGTAGCAAGCAAGCATAATTTGATCTGAATTTGAAAACCTTGTCACAAGAAATCATAACTGGTAGCAAGCAAGCATAATTTGATCTGATTTTGAAAATGTTGTCACAGGAAATCATAACTGGTAGCAAGCAAGCATAATTTGATCTGAATTTGAAAACCTTGTCACAAGAAATCATAACTGGTAGCAAGCAAGCATAATTTGATCTGATTTTGAAAATGTTGTCACAGGAAATCATAACTGGTAGCAAGCAAGCATAATTTGATCTGATTTTGAAAACCTTGTCACAGGAAATCATATCTGGTAGCAAGCAAGCATAATTTGAGCTGAATTTGAAAACCTTGTCACAAGAAATCATAACTGGTAGCAAGCAAGCATAATTTGATCTGATTTTGAAAATGTTGTCACAGGAAATCATAACTGGTAGCAAGCAAGCATAATTTGATCTGAATTTGAAAACCTTGTCACAAGAAATCATAACTGGTAGCAAGCAAGCATAATTTGATCTGATTTTGAAAATGTTGTCACAAGAAATCATAACTGGTAGCAAGCAAGCATAATTTGTTCTGATTTTGAAAACCTTCTCACAAGAAATCATAACTGGTAGCAAGCAAGCCTAATTTGTTCTGATTTTGAAAATGTTGTCACAGGAAATCATAACTGGTAGCAAGCAAGCATAATTTGATCTGATTTTGAAAACCTTGTCACAGGAAATCATAGCTGGTAGCAAGCAAGCATAATTTGATCTGATTTTGAAAACCTTGTCACAGGAAATCATAACTGGTAGCAAGCAAGCATAATTTATTCTGATTTTGAAAACCTTGTCACAGGAAATCATAGCTGGTAGCAAGCAAGCATAATTTGATCTGATTTTGAAAACCTTGTCACAGGAAATCATAACTGGTAGCAAGCAAGCTTAATTTGATCTGATTTTGAAAACCTTGTCACAGCAAATCATAACTGGTAGCAAGCAAGCATAATTTGTTCTGATTTTGAAAATGTTGTCACAGGAAATCATAACTGGTAGCAAGCAAGCATAATTTGATCTGATTTTGAAAACCTTGTCACAGGAAATCATAACTGGTAGCAAGCAAGCATAATTTGTTCTGATTTTGAAAACCTTGTCACAGGAAATCATAACTGGTAGCAAGCAAGCATAATTTGATCTGATTTTGAAAACCTTGTCACAGGAAATCATAACTGGTAGCAAGCAAGCATAATTTGTTCTGATTTTGAAAATGTTGTCACAGGAAATCATAACTGGTAGCAAGCAAGCATAATTTGTTCTGATTTTGAAAATGTTGTCACAGGAAATCATAACTGGTAGCAAGCAAGCATAATTTGTTCTGATTTTGAAAATGTTGTCACAGGAAATCATAACTGGTAGCAAGCAAGCATAATTTGTTCTGATTTTGAAAACCTTGTCACAGGAAATCATAACTGGTAGCAAGCAAGCATAATTTGTTCTGATCTTGAAAACTTTGTCACAGGAAATCATAACTGGTAGCAAGCAAGCATAATTTGTTCTGATTTTGAAAACTTTGTCACAGGAAATCATAACTGGTAGCAAGCAAGCATAATTTGTTCTGATTTTGAAAACCTTGTCACAGGAAATCATAACTGGTAGCAAGCAAGCATAATTTGATCTGATTTTGAAAATGTTGTCACAGGAAATCATAACTGGTAGCAAGCAAGCATAATTTGTTCTGATTTTGAAAACCTTGTCACAGGAAATCATAACTGGTAGCAAGCAAGCATAATTTGTTCTGATTTTGAAAATGTTGTCACAGGAAATCATAACTGGTAGCAAGCAAGCATAATTTGTTCTGATTTTGAAAACCTTGTCACAGGAAATCATAACTGGTAGCAAGCAAGCATAATTTGATCTGATTTTGAAAACCTTGTCACAGGAAATCATAACTGGTAGCAAGCAAGCATAATTTGATCTGAATTTGAAAACCTGGTCACAAGAAATCATAACTGGTAGCAAGCAAGCATAATTTGATCTGATTTTGAAAATGTTGTCACAGGAAATCATAACTGGTAGCAAGCAAGCATAATTTGATCTGATTTTGAAAACCTTGTCACAGGAAATCATATCTGGTAGCAAGCAAGCATAATTTGATCTGATTTTGAAAATGTTGTCACAGAAAATCATAACTGGTAGCAAGCAAGCTTAATTTGATCTGATTTTGAAAACCTTGTCACAGGAAATAATAACTGGTAGCAAGCAAGCATAATTTGTTCTGATTTTGAAAATGTTGTCACAGGAAATCATAACTGGTAGCAAGCAAGCATAGTTTGATCTGATTTTGAAAACCTTGTCACAGGAAATCATAACTGGTAGCAAGCAAGCATAATTTGTTCTGATTTTGAAAACCTTGTCACAGGAAATCATAACTGGTAGCAAGCAAGCATAATTTGTTCTGATTTTGAAAACCTTCTCACAAGAAATCATAACTGGTAGCAAGCAAGCCTAATTTGTTCTGATTTTGAAAATGTTGTCACAGGAAATCATAACTGGTAGCAAGCAAGCATAATTTGATCTGATTTTGAAAACCTTGTCACAGGAAATCATAGCTGGTAGCAAGCAAGCATAATTTGATCTGATTTTGAAAACCTTGTCACAGGAAATCATAACTGGTAGCAAGCAAGCATAATTTATTCTGATTTTGAAAACCTTGTCACAGGAAATCATAGCTGGTAGCAAGCAAGCATAATTTGATCTGATTTTGAAAACCTTGTCACAGGAAATCATAACTGGTAGCAAGCAAGCTTAATTTGATCTGATTTTGAAAACCTTGTCACAGCAAATCATAACTGGTAGCAAGCAAGCATAATTTGTTCTGATTTTGAAAATGTTGTCACAGGAAATCATAACTGGTAGCAAGCAAGCATAATTTGATCTGATTTTGAAAACCTTGTCACAGGAAATCATAACTGGTAGCAAGCAAGCATAATTTGTTCTGATTTTGAAAACCTTGTCACAGGAAATCATAACTGGTAGCAAGCAAGCATAATTTGATCTGATTTTGAAAACCTTGTCACAGGAAATCATAACTGGTAGCAAGCAAGCATAATTTGTTCTGATTTTGAAAATGTTGTCACAGGAAATCATAACTGGTAGCAAGCAAGCATAATTTGTTCTGATTTTGAAAATGTTGTCACAGGAAATCATAACTGGTAGCAAGCAAGCATAATTTGTTCTGATTTTGAAAATGTTGTCACAGGAAATCATAACTGGTAGCAAGCAAGCATAATTTGTTCTGATTTTGAAAACCTTGTCACAGGAAATCATAACTGGTAGCAAGCAAGCATAATTTGTTCTGATCTTGAAAACTTTGTCACAGGAAATCATAACTGGTAGCAAGCAAGCATAATTTGTTCTGATTTTGAAAACTTTGTCACAGGAAATCATAACTGGTAGCAAGCAAGCATAATTTGTTCTGATTTTGAAAACCTTGTCACAGGAAATCATAACTGGTAGCAAGCAAGCATAATTTGTTCTGATTTTGAAAACCTTGTCACAGGAAATCATAACTGGTAGCAAGCAAGCATAATTTGATCTGATTTTGAAAACCTTGTCACAGGAAATCATAACTGGTAGCAAGCAAGCATAATTTGATCTGATTTTGAAAACCTTGTCACAGGAAATCATAACTGGTAGCAAGCAAGCATAATTTGTTCTGATTTTGAAAACTTTGTCACAGGAAATCATAACTGGTAGCAAGCAAGCATAATTTGATCTGATTTTGAAAACCTTGTCACAGGAAATCATAACTGGTAGCAAGCAAGCATAATTTGATCTGATTTTGAAAACTTTGTCACAGGAAATCATAACTGGTAGCAAGCAAGCATAATTTGATCTGATTTTGAAAACTTTGTCACAGGAAATCATAACTGGTAGCAAGCAAGCTTAATTTGATCTGATTTTGAAAACCTTGTCACAGCAAATCATAACTGGTAGCAAGCAAGCATAATTTGTTCTGATTTTGAAAATGTTGTCACAGGAAATCATAACTGGTAGCAAGCAAGCATAATTTGATCTGATTTTGAAAACCTTGTCACAGGAAATCATAACTGGTAGCAAGCAAGCATAATTTGTTCTGATTTTGAAAACCTTGTCACAGGAAATCATAACTGGTAGCAAGCAAGCATAATTTGATCTGATTTTGAAAACCTTGTCACAGGAAATCATAACTGGTAGCAAGCAAGCATAATTTGTTCTGATTTTGAAAATGTTGTCACAGGAAATCATAACTGGTAGCAAGCAAGCATAATTTGTTCTGATTTTGAAAATGTTGTCACAGGAAATCATAACTGGTAGCAAGCAAGCATAATTTGTTCTGATTTTGAAAATGTTGTCACAGGAAATCATAACTGGTAGCAAGCAAGCATAATTTGTTCTGATTTTGAAAACCTTGTCACAGGAAATCATAACTGGTAGCAAGCAAGCATAATTTGTTCTGATCTTGAAAACTTTGTCACAGGAAATCATAACTGGTAGCAAGCAAGCATAATTTGTTCTGATTTTGAAAACTTTGTCACAGGAAATCATAACTGGTAGCAAGCAAGCATAATTTGTTCTGATTTTGAAAACCTTGTCACAGGAAATCATAACTGGTAGCAAGCAAGCATAATTTGTTCTGATTTTGAAAACCTTGTCACAGGAAATCATAACTGGTAGCAAGCAAGCATAATTTGATCTGATTTTGAAAACCTTGTCACAGGAAATCATAACTGGTAGCAAGCAAGCATAATTTGATCTGATTTTGAAAACCTTGTCACAGGAAATCATAACTGGTAGCAAGCAAGCATAATTTGTTCTGATTTTGAAAACTTTGTCACAGGAAATCATAACTGGTAGCAAGCAAGCATAATTTGATCTGATTTTGAAAACCTTGTCACAGGAAATCATAACTGGTAGCAAGCAAGCATAATTTGATCTGATTTTGAAAACTTTGTCACAGGAAATCATAACTGGTAGCAAGCAAGCATAATTTGATCTGATTTTGAAAACTTTGTCACAGGAAATCATAACTGGTAGCAAGCAAGCATAATTTGTTCTGATTTTGAAAACCTTGTCACAGGAAATCATAACTGGTAGCAAGCAAGCATAATTTGATCTGATTTTGAAAACCTTGTCACAGGAAATCATAACTGGTAGCAAGCAAGCATAATTTGATCTGATTTTGAAAATGTTGTCACAGGAAATCATAACTGGTAGCAAGCAAGCATAATTTGTTCTGATTTTGAAAATGTTGTCACAGGAAATCATAACTGGTAGCAAGCAAGCATAATTTGATCTGATTTTGAAAATGTTGTCACAGGAAATCATAACTGGTAGCAAGCAAGCATAATTTGATCTGATTTTGAAAACCTTGTCACAGGAAATCATATCTGGTAGCAAGCAAGCATAATTTGATCTGAATTTGAAAACCTTGTCACAAGAAATCATAACTGGTAGCAAGCAAGCATAATTTGATCTGATTTTGAAAATGTTGTCACAGGAAATCATAACTGGTAGCAAGCAAGCATAATTTGATCTGAATTTGAAAACCTTGTCACAAGAAATCATAACTGGTAGCAAGCAAGCATAATTTGATCTGATTTTGAAAATGTTGTCACAGGAAATCATAACTGGTAGCAAGCAAGCATAATTTGATCTGATTTTGAAAACCTTGTCACAGGAAATCATATCTGGTAGCAAGCAAGCATAATTTGATCTGAATTTGAAAACCTTGTCACAAGAAATCATAACTGGTAGCAAGCAAGCATAATTTGATCTGATTTTGAAAATGTTGTCACAGGAAATCATAACTGGTAGCAAGCAAGCATAATTTGATCTGAATTTGAAAACATTGTCACAAGAAATCATAACTGGTAGCAAGCAAGCATAATTTGATCTGATTTTGAAAATGTTGTCACAGGAAATCATAACTGGTAGCAAGCAAGCATAATTTGATCTGATTTTGAAAACCTTGTCACAGGAAATCATAACTGGTAGCAAGCAAGCATAATTTGATCTGAATTTGAAAACCTTGTCACAAGAAATCATAACTGGCAGCAAGCAAGCATAATTTGATCTGATTTTGAAAATGTTGTCACAGGAAATCATAACTGGTAGCAAGCAAGCATAATTTGATCTGATTTTGAAAACCTTGTCACAGGAAATCATATCTGGTAGCAAGCAAGCATAATTTGATCTGATTTTGAAAATGTTGTCACAGAAAATCATAACTGGTAGCAAGCAAGCATAATTTGATCTGATTTTGAAAACCTTGTCACAGGAAATCATAGCTGGTAGCAAGCAAGCATAATTTGATCTGAATTTGAAAACCTTGTCACAGGAAATCATAGCTGGTAGCAAGCAAGCATAATTTGATCTGATTTTGAAAACCTTGTCACAGGAAATCATAACTGGTAGCAAGCAAGCTTAATTTGATCTGATTTTGAAAACCTTGTCACAGCAAATCATAACTGGTAGCAAGCAAGCATAATTTGTTCTGATTTTGAAAATGTTGTCACAGGAAATCATAACTGGTAGCAAGCAAGCATAATTTGATCTGATTTTGAAAACCTTGTCACAGGAAATCATAACTGGTAGCAAGCAAGCATAATTTGTTCTGATTTTGAAAACCTTGTCACAGGAAATCATAACTGGTAGCAAGCAAGCATAATTTGATCTGATTTTGAAAACCTTGTCACAGGAAATCATAACTGGTAGCAAGCAAGCATAATTTGTTCTGATTTTGAAAATGTTGTCACAGGAAATCATAACTGGTAGCAAGCAAGCATAATTTGTTCTGATTTTGAAAATGTTGTCACAGGAAATCATAACTGGTAGCAAGCAAGCATAATTTGTTCTGATTTTGAAAATGTTGTCACAGGAAATCATAACTGGTAGCAAGCAAGCATAATTTGTTCTGATTTTGAAAACCTTGTCACAGGAAATCATAACTGGTAGCAAGCAAGCATAATTTGTTCTGATCTTGAAAACTTTGTCACAGGAAATCATAACTGGTAGCAAGCAAGCATAATTTGTTCTGATTTTGAAAACTTTGTCACAGGAAATCATAACTGGTAGCAAGCAAGCATAATTTGTTCTGATTTTGAAAACCTTGTCACAGGAAATCATAACTGGTAGCAAGCAAGCATAATTTGTTCTGATTTTGAAAACCTTGTCACAGGAAATCATAACTGGTAGCAAGCAAGCATAATTTGATCTGATTTTGAAAACCTTGTCACAGGAAATCATAACTGGTAGCAAGCAAGCATAATTTGATCTGATTTTGAAAACCTTGTCACAGGAAATCATAACTGGTAGCAAGCAAGCATAATTTGTTCTGATTTTGAAAACTTTGTCACAGGAAATCATAACTGGTAGCAAGCAAGCATAATTTGATCTGATTTTGAAAACCTTGTCACAGGAAATCATAACTGGTAGCAAGCAAGCATAATTTGATCTGATTTTGAAAACTTTGTCACAGGAAATCATAACTGGTAGCAAGCAAGCATAATTTGATCTGATTTTGAAAACTTTGTCACAGGAAATCATAACTGGTAGCAAGCAAGCATAATTTGTTCTGATTTTGAAAACCTTGTCACAGGAAATCATAACTGGTAGCAAGCAAGCATAATTTGATCTGATTTTGAAAACCTTGTCACAGGAAATCATAACTGGTAGCAAGCAAGCATAATTTGATCTGATTTTGAAAATGTTGTCACAGGAAATCATAACTGGTAGCAAGCAAGCATAATTTGTTCTGATTTTGAAAATGTTGTCACAGGAAATCATAACTGGTAGCAAGCAAGCATAATTTGTTCTGATTTTGAAAACCTTGTCACAGGAAATCATAACTGGTAGCAAGCAAGCATAATTTGATCTGAATTTGAAAACCTTGTCACAAGAAATCATAACTGGTAGCAAGCAAGCATAATTTGATCTGATTTTGAAAATGTTGTCACAGGAAATCATAACTGGTAGCAAGCAAGCATAATTTGATCTGATTTTGAAAACCTTGTCACAGGAAATCATATCTGGTAGCAAGCAAGCATAATTTGATCTGATTTTGAAAATGTTGTCACAGAAAATCATAACTGGTAGCAAGCAAGCTTAATTTGATCTGATTTTGAAAACCTTGTCACAGGAAATCATAACTGGTAGCAAGCAAGCATAATTTGTTCTGATTTTGAAAATGTTGTCACAGGAAATCATAACTGGTAGCAAGCAAGCATAGTTTGATCTGATTTTGAAAACCTTGTCACAGGAAATCATAACTGGTAGCAAGCAAGCATAATTTGTTCTGATTTTGAAAACCTTGTCACAGGAAATCATAACTGGTAGCAAGCAAGCATAATTTGTTCTGATTTTGAAAACCTTCTCACAAGAAATCATAACTGGTAGCAAGCAAGCCTAATTTGTTCTGATTTTGAAAATGTTGTCACAGGAAATCATAACTGGTAGCAAGCAAGCATAATTTGATCTGATTTTGAAAACCTTGTCACAGGAAATCATAGCTGGTAGCAAGCAAGCATAATTTGATCTGATTTTGAAAACCTTGTCACAGGAAATCATAACTGGTAGCAAGCAAGCATAATTTGTTCTGATTTTGAAAACCTTGTCACAGGAAATCATAGCTGGTAGCAAGCAAGCATAATTTGATCTGATTTTGAAAACCTTGTCACAGGAAATCATAACTGGTAGCAAGCAAGCTTAATTTGATCTGATTTTGAAAACCTTGTCACAGCAAATCATAACTGGTAGCAAGCAAGCATAATTTGTTCTGATTTTGAAAATGTTGTCACAGGAAATCATAACTGGTAGCAAGCAAGCATAATTTGATCTGATTTTGAAAACCTTGTCACAGGAAATCATAACTGGTAGCAAGCAAGCATAATTTGTTCTGATTTTGAAAACCTTGTCACAGGAAATCATAACTGGTAGCAAGCAAGCATAATTTGATCTGATTTTGAAAACCTTGTCACAGGAAATCATAACTGGTAGCAAGCAAGCATAATTTGTTCTGATTTTGAAAATGTTGTCACAGGAAATCATAACTGGTAGCAAGCAAGCATAATTTGTTCTGATTTTGAAAATGTTGTCACAGGAAATCATAACTGGTAGCAAGCAAGCATAATTTGTTCTGATTTTGAAAATGTTGTCACAGGAAATCATAACTGGTAGCAAGCAAGCATAATTTGTTCTGATTTTGAAAACCTTGTCACAGGAAATCATAACTGGTAGCACGCAAGCATAATTTGTTCTGATCTTGAAAACTTTGTCACAGGAAATCATAACTGGTAGCAAGCAAGCATAATTTGTTCTGATTTTGAAAACCTTGTCACAGGAAATCATAACTGGTAGCAAGCAAGCATAATTTGTTCTGATTTTGAAAACCTTGTCACAGGAAATCATAACTGGTAGCAAGCTAGCAAGCAAGCATAATTTGTTCTGATTTTGAAAACCTTGTCACAGGAAATCATAACTGGTAGCAAGCAAGCATAATTTGATCTGATTTTGAAAACCTCGTCACAGGAAATCATAACTGGTAGCAAGCAAGCATAATTTGATCTGATTTTGAAAACCTTGTCACAGGAAATCATAACTGGTAGCAAGCAAGCATAATTTGTTCTGATTTTGAAAATGTTGTCACAGGAAATCATAACTGGTAGCAAGCAAGCATAATTTGATCTGATTTTGAAAACCTTGCCACAGGAAATCATAACGGGTAGCAAGCAAGCATAATTTGTTCTGATTTTGAAAACTTTGTCACAGGAAATCATAACTGGTAGCAAGAAAGCATAATTTGTTCTGATTTTGAAAACCTTGTCACAGGAAATCATAACTGGTAGCAAGCAAGCATAATTTGATCTGATTTTGAAAACCTTGTCACAGGAAATCATAACTGGTAGCAAGCAAGCATAATTTGATCTGATTTTGAAAACCTTGTCACAGGAAATCATAACTGGTAACAAGCAAGCATAATTTGATCTGATTTTGAAAACCTTGTCACAGGAAATCATAACTGGTAGCAAGCAAGCATAATTTGATCTGATTTTGAAAACCTTGTCACAGGAAATCATAACTGGTAGCAAGCAAGCATAATTTGTTCTGATTTTGAAAACTTTGTCACAGGAAATCATAACTGGTAGCAAGCAAGCATAATTTGTTCTGATTTTGAAAACCTTGTCACAGAAAATCATAACTGGTAGCAAGCAAGCATAATTTGATCTGATTTTGAAAACCTTGTCACAGGAAATCATAACTCGTAGCAAGCAAGCATAATTTGATCTGATTTTGAAAACCTTGTAACAGGAAATCATAACTGGTAGCAAGCAAGCATAATTTGATCTGATTTTGAAAACCTTGTCACAGGAAATCATAACTGGTAGCAAGCAAGCATAATTTGTTCTGATTTTGAAAACCTTGTCACAGGAAATCATAACTGGTAGCAAGCTAGCAAGCAAGCATAATTTGTTCTGATTTTGAAAACCTTGTCACAGGAAATCATAACTGGTAGCAAGCAAGCATAATTTGATCTGATTTTGAAAACCTCGTCACAGGAAATCATAACTGGTAGCAAGCAAGCATAATTTGATCTGATTTTGAAAACCTTGTCACAGGAAATCATAACTGGTAGCAAGCAAGCATAATTTGTTCTGATTTTGAAAACCTTGTCACAGGAAATCATAACTGGTAGCAAGCTAGCAAGCAAGCATAATTTGTTCTGATTTTGAAAACCTTGTCACAGGAAATCATAACTGGTAGCAAGCAAGCATAATTTGATCTGATTTTGAAAACCTCGTCACAGGAAATCATAACTGGTAGCAAGCAAGCATAATTTGATCTGATTTTGAAAACCTTGTCACAGGAAATCATAACTGGTAGCAAGCAAGCATAATTTGTTCTGATTTTGAAAATGTTGTCACAGGAAATCATAACTGGTAGCAAGCAAGCATAATTTGATCTGATTTTGAAAACCTTGCCACAGGAAATCATAACGGGTAGCAAGCAAGCATAATTTGTTCTGATTTTGAAAACTTTGTCACAGGAAATCATAACTGGTAGCAAGAAAGCATAATTTGTTCTGATTTTGAAAACCTTGTCACAGGAAATCATAACTGGTAGCAAGAAAGCATAATTTGATCTGATTTTGAAAACCTTGTCACAGGAAATCATAACTGGTAGCAAGCAAGCATAATTTGATCTGATTTTGAAAACCTTGTCACAGGAAATCATAACTGGTAGCAAGCAAGCATAATTTGATCTGATTTTGAAAACCTTGTCACAGGAAATCATAACTGGTAGCAAGCAAGCATAATTTGATCTGATTTTGAAAACCTTGTCACAGGAAATCATAACTGGTAGCAAGCAAGCATAATTTGTTCTGATTTTGAAAACTTTGTCACAGGAAATCATAACTGGTAGCAAGCAAGCATAATTTGTTCTGATTTTGAAAACCTTGTCACAGAAAATCATAACTGGTAGCAAGCAAGCATAATTTGATCTGATTTTGAAAACCTTGTCACAGGAAATCATAACTGGTAGCAAGCAAGCATAATTTGATCTGATTTTGAAAATGTTGTCACAGGAAATCATAACTGGTAACAAGCAAGCATAATTTGTTCTGATTTTGAAAACCTTGTCACAGGAAATCATAACTGGTAGCAAGCAAGCATAATTTGATCTGATTTTGAAAACCTTGTCACAGGAAATCATAACTGGTAGCAAGCAAGCATAATTTGTTCTGATTTTGAAAATGTTGTCACAGGAAATCATAACTGGTAGCAAGCAAGCATAATTTGTTCTGATTTTGAAAACCTTGTCACAGGAAATCATAACTGGTAGCAAGCAAGCATAATTTGTTCTGATTTTGAAAACCTTGTCACAGGAAATCATAACTGGTAGCAAGCAAGCATAATTTGTTCTGATTTTGAAAACCTTGTCACAGGAAATCATAACTGGTAGCAAGCAAGTATAATTTGATCTGATTTTGAAAATGTTGTCACAGGAAATCATAACTGGTAGCAAGCAAGCATAATTTGTTCTGATTTTGAAAACCTTGTCACAGGAAATCATAACTGGTAGCAAGCAAGCATAATTTGTTCTGATTTTGAAAACCTTGTCACAGGAAATCATAACTGGTAGCAAGCAAGCATAATTTGTTCTGATTTTGAAAATGTTGTCACAGGAAATCATAACTGGTAGCAAGCAAGCATAATTTGATCTGATTTTGAAAACCTTGTCACAGGAAATCATAACTGGTAGCAAGCAAACATAATTTGTTCTGATTTTGAAAACCTTGTCACAGGAAATCATAACTGGTAGCAAGCAAGCATAATTTGTTCTGATTTTGAAAATGTTGTCACAGGAAATCATAACTGGTAGCAAGCAAGCATAATTTGTTCTGATTTTGAAAACCTTGTCACAGGAAATCATAACTGGTAGCAAGCTAGCAAGCAAGCATAATTTGTTCTGATTTTGAAAACCTTGTCACAGGAAATCATAACTGGTAGCAAGCAAGCATAATTTGATCTGATTTTGAAAACCTCGTCACAGGAAATCATAACTGGTAGCAAGCAAGCATAATTTGATCTGATTTTGAAAACCTTGTCACAGGAAATCATAACTGGTAGCAAGCAAGCATAATTTGTTCTGATTTTGAAAATGTTGTCACAGGAAATCATAACTGGTAGCAAGCAAGCATAATTTGATCTGATTTTGAAAACCTTGCCACAGGAAATCATAACGGGTAGCAAGCAAGCATAATTTGTTCTGATTTTGAAAACTTTGTCACAGGAAATCATAACTGGTAGCAAGAAAGCATGATTTGTTCTGATTTTGAAAACCTTGTCACAGGAAATCATAACTGGTAGCAAGCAAGCATAATTTGATCTGATTTTGAAAACCTTGTCACAGGAAATCATAACTGGTAGCAAGCAAGCATAATTTGATCTGATTTTGAAAACCTTGTCACAGGAAATCATAACTGGTAGCAAGCAAGCATAATTTGATCTGATTTTGAAAACCTTGTCACAGGAAATCATAACTGGTAGCAAGCAAGCATAATTTGATCTGATTTTGAAAACCTTGTCACAGGAAATCATAACTGGTAGCAAGCAAGCATAATTTGTTCTGATTTTGAAAACTTTGTCACAGGAAATCATAACTGGTAGCAAGCAAGCATAATTTGTTCTGATTTTGAAAACCTTGTCACAGAAAATCATAACTGGTAGCAAGCAAGCATAATTTGATCTGATTTTGAAAACCTTGTCACAGGAAATCATAACTCGTAGCAAGCAAGCATAATTTGATCTGATTTTGAAAACCTTGTAACAGGAAATCATAACTGGTAGCAAGCAAGCATAATTTGTTCTGATTTTGAAAACCTTGTCACAGGAAATCATAACTGGTAGCAAGCTAGCAAGCAAGCATAATTTGTTCTGATTTTGAAAACCTTGTCACAGGAAATCATAACTGGTAGCAAGCAAGCATAATTTGATCTGATTTTGAAAACCTCGTCACAGGAAATCATAACTGGTAGCAAGCAAGCATAATTTGATCTGATTTTGAAAACCTTGTCACAGGAAATCATAACTGGTAGCAAGCAAGCATAATTTGTTCTGATTTTGAAAATGTTGTCACAGGAAATCATAACTGGTAGCAAGCAAGCATAATTTGATCTGATTTTGAAAACCTTGCCACAGGAAATCATAACGGGTAGCAAGCAAGCATAATTTGTTCTGATTTTGAAAACTTTGTCACAGGAAATCATAACTGGTAGCAAGAAAGCATAATTTGTTCTGATTTTGAAAACCTTGTCACAGGAAATCATAACTGGTAGCAAGCAAGCATAATTTGATCTGATTTTGAAAACCTTGTCACAGGAAATCATAACTGGTAGCAAGCAAGCATAATTTGATCTGATTTTGAAAACCTTGTCACAGGAAATCATAACTGGTAGCAAGCAAGCATAATTTGATCTGATTTTGAAAACCTTGTCACAGGAAATCATAACTGGTAGCAAGCAAACATAATTTGTTCTGATTTTGAAAACCTTGTCACAGGAAATCATAACTGGTAGCAAGCAAGCATAATTTGATCTGATTTTGAAAATGTTGTCACAGGAAATCATAACTGGTAGCAAGAAAGCATAATTTGTTCTGATTTTGAAAACCTTGTCACAGGAAATCATAACTGGTAGCAAGCAAGCATAATTTGTTCTGATTTTGAAAACCTTGTCACAGGAAATCATAACTGGTAGCAAGCAAGCATAATTTGTTCTGATTTTGAAAATGTTGTCACAGGAAATCATAACTGGTAGCAAGCAAGCACAATTTGATCTGATTTTGAAAACCTTGTCACAGGAAATCATAACTGGTAGCAAGCAAGCATAATTTGATCTGATTTTGAAAACCTTGTCACAGGAAATCATAACTGGTAGCAAGCAAGCATAATTTGTTCTGATTTTGAAAATGTTGTCACAGGAAATCATAACTGGTAGCAAGCAAGCATAATTTGATCTGATTTTGAAAACCTTGTCACAGGAAATCATAACTGGTAGCAAGCAAGCTTAATTTGATCTGATTTTGAAAACCTTGTCACAGGAAATCATAACTGGTAGCAAGCAAGCATAATTTGTTCTGATTTTGAAAATGTTGTCACAGGAAATCATAACTGGTAGCAAGCAAGCATAATTTGATCTGATTTTGAAAACCTTGTCACAGGAAATCATATCTGGTAGCAAGCAAGCATAATTTGATCTGATTTTGAAAATGTTGTCACAGGAAATCATAACTGGCAGCAAGCAAGCATGATTTGATCTGATTTTGAAAATGTTGTCACGGGAAATCATAACTGGTAGCAAGCAAGAATAATTTGATCTGATTTTGAAAACCTTGTCACAGGAAATCATATCTGGTAGCAAGCAAGCATAATTTGTTCTGATTTTGAAAATGTTGTCACAGGAAATCATAACTGGTAGCAAGCAAGCATAATTTGTTCTGATTTTGAAAACCTTGTCACAGGAAATCATAACTGGTAGCAAGCAAGCATAATTTGTTCTGATTTTGAAAACCTTGTCACAGGAAATCATAACTGGTAGCAAGCAAGCATAATTTGTTCTGATTTTGAAAACCTTGTCACAGGAAATCATAACTGGTAGCAAGCAAGCATAATTTGTTCTGATTTTGAAAACTTTGTCACAGGAAATCATAACTGGTAGCAAGCAAGCATAATTTGTTCTGATTTTGAAAACCTTGTCACAGGAGATCATAACTGGTAGCAAGCAAGCATAATTTGTTCTGATTTTGAAAATGTTGTCACAGGAAATCATAACTGGTAGCAAGCAAGCATAATTTGTTCTGATTTTGAAAACCTTGTCACAGGAAATCATAACTGGTAGCAAGCAAGCATAATTTGTTCTGATTTTGAAAACCTTGTCACAGGAAATCATAACTGGTAGCAAGCAAGCATAATTTGTTCTGATTTTGAAAACCTTGTCACAGGAAATCATAACTGGTAGCAAGCAAGCATAATTTGATCTGATTTTGAAAACCTTGTCACAGGAAATCATAACTGGTAGCAAGCAAGCATAATTTGTTCTGATTTTGAAAATGTTGTCACAGGAAATCATAACTGGTAGCAAGCAAGCATAATTTGATCTGATTTTGAAAACCTTGTCACAGGAAATCATATCTGGTAGCAAGCAAGCATAATTTGATCTGATTTTGAAAATGTTGTCACAGGAAATCATAACTGGCAGCAAGCAAGCATAATTTGATCTGATTTTGAAAATGTTGTCACGGGAAATCATAACTGGTAGCAAGCAAGCATAATTTGATCTGATTTTGAAAACCTTGTCACAGGAAATCATATCTGGTAGCAAGCAAGCATAATTTGTTCTGATTTTGAAAATGTTGTCACAGGAAATCATAACTGGTAGCAAGCAAGCATAATTTGTTCTGATTTTGAAAACCTTGTCACAGGAAATCATAACTGGTAGCAAGCAAGCATAATTTGTTCTGATTTTGAAAATGTTGTCACAGGAAATCATAACTGGTAGCAAGCAAGCATAATTTGTTCTGATTTTGAAAACCTTGTCACAGGAAATCATAACTGGTAGCAAGCAAGCATAATTTGTTCTGATTTTGAAAACTTTGTCACAGGAAATCATAACTGGTAGCAAGCAAGAATAATTTGTTCTGATTTTGAAAACCTTGTCACAGGAAATCATAACTGGTAGCAAGCAAGCATAATTTGTTCTGATTTTGAAAATGTTGTCACAGGAAATCATAACTGGTAGCAAGCAAGCATAATTTGTTCTGATTTTGAAAACCTTGTCACAGGAAATCATAACTGGTAGCAAGCAAGCATAATTTGTTCTGATTTTGAAAATGTGTCACAGGAAATCATAACTGGTAGCAAGCAAGCATAATTTGATCTGATTTTGAAAACCTTGTCACAGGAAATCATAACTGGTAGCAAGCAAGCATAATTTGTTCTGATTTTGAAAATGTTGTCACAGGAAATCATAACTGGTAGCAAGCAAGCATAATTTGTTCTGATTTTGAAAACCTTGTCACAGAAAATCATAACTGGTAGCAAGCAAGCATAATTTGTTCTGATTTTGAAAACCTTGTCACACGAAATCATAACTGGTAGCAAGCAAGCATAATTTGATCTGATTTTGAAAACCTTGTCACAGGAAATCATAACTGGTAGCAAGCAAGCATAATTTGTTCTGATTTTGAAAATCTTGCCACAGGAAATCATAACTGGTAGCAAGCAAGCATAATTTGTTCTGATTTTGAAAACCTTGTCACAGGAAATCATAACTGGTAGCAAGCAAGCATAATTTGATCTGATTTTGAAAACCTTGTCACAGGAAATCATAACTGGTAGCAAGCAAGCATAATTTGATCTGATTTTGAAAACGTTGTCACAGGAAATCATAACTGGTAGCAAGCAAGCATAATTTGTTCTGATTTTGAAAACCTTGTCACAGGAAATCATAACTGGTAGCAAGCAAGCATAATTTGTTCTGATTTTGAAAAACTTGTCACAGGAAATCATAACTGGTAGCAAGCAAGCATAATTTGATCTGATTTTGAAAACCTTGTAACAGAAAATCATAACTGGCAGCAAGCAAGCATAATTTGTTCTGATTTTGAAAACTTTGTCACAGGAAATCATAGCTGGTAGCAAGCAAGCATAATTTGATCTGATTTTGAAAACCTTGTCACAGGAAATCATAACTGGTAGCAAGCAAGCATAATTTGTTCTGATTTTGAAAATGTTGTCACAGGAAATCATAACTGGTAGCAAGCAAGCATAATTTGTTCTGATTTTGAAAACCTTGTCACAGGAAATCATAACTGGTAGCAAGCAAGCATAATTTGTTCTGATTTTGAAAACCTTGTCACAGGAAATCATAACTGGTAGCAAGCAACCATAATTTGTTCTGATTTTGAAAACCTTGTCACAGAAAATCATAACTGGTAGCAAGCAAGCATAATTTGTTCTGATTTTGAAAACCATGTCACAGGAAATCTTAACTGGTAGCAAGCAAGAATAATTTGTTCTGATTTTGAAAACCTTGTCACAGGAAATCATAACTGGTAGCAAGCAAGCATAATTTGTTCTGATTTTGAAAACCTTGTCACAGGAAATCATAACTGGTAGCAAGCAAGCATAATTTGTTCTGATTTTGAAAACCTTGTCACAGGAAATCATAACTGGTAGCAAGCAAGCATAATTTGATCTGATTTTGAAAATGTTGTCACAGGAAATCATAACTGGTAGCAAGCAAGCATAATTTGATCTGATTTTGAAAACCTTGTCACATGAAATCATATCTGGTAGCAAGCAAGCATAATTTGATCTGATTTTGAAAATGTTGTCACAGGAAATCATAACTGGTAGCAAGCAAGCATAATTTGATCTGATTTTGAAAATTTTGTCACAGGAAATCATAACTGGTAGCAAGCAAGCATAATTTGTTCTGATTTTGAAAATGTTGTCACAGGAAATCATAACTGGTAGCAAGCAAGCATAATTTGATCTGATTTTGAAAATGTTGTCACAGGAAATCATAACTGGTAGCAAGCAAGCATAATTTGTTCTGATTTTGAAAATGTTGTCACAGGAAATCATAACTGGTAGCAAGCAAGCATAATTTGATCTGATTTTGAAAACCTTGTCACAGGAAATCATAACTGGTAGCAAGCAAGCATAATTTGTTCTGATTTTGAAAATGTTGTCACAGGAAATCATAACTGGTAGCAAGCAAGCATAATTTGATCTAATTTTGAAAACTTTGTCACAGGAAATCATAACTGGTAGCAAGCAAGCATAATTTGTTCTGATTTTGAAAATGTTGTCACAGGAAATCATAACTGGTAGCAAGCAAGCATAATTTGTTCTGATTTTGAAAACTTTGTCACAGGAAATCATAACTGGTAGCAAGCAAGCATAATTTGTTCTGATTTTGAAAATGTTGTCACAGGAAATCATAACTGGTAGCAAGCAAGCATAATTTGTTCTGATTTTGAAAACCTTGTCACAGGAAATCATAACTGGTAGCAAGCAAGCATAATTTGTTCTGATTTTGAAAACCTTGTCACAGGAAATCATAACTGGTAGCAAGCAAGCATAATTTGATCTGATTTTGAAAACCTTGTCACAGGAAATCATAACTGGTAGCAAGCAAGAATAATTTGTTCTGATTTTGAAAACCTTGTCACAGGAAATCATAACTGGTAGCAAGCAAGCATAATTTGTTCTGATTTTGAAAACCTTGTCACAGGAAATCATAACTGGTAGCAAGCAAGCATAAATTGTTTTGATTTTGAAAACCTTGTCACAGGAAATCATAACTGGTAGCAAGCAAGCATAATTTGATCTGATTTTGAAAATGTTGTCACAGGAAATCATAACTGGTAGCAAGCAAGCATAATTTGATCTGATTTTGAAAACCTTGTCACAGGAAATCATATCTGGTAGCAAGCAAGCATAATTTGATCTGATTTTGAAAATGTTGTCACAGGAAATCATAACTGGTAGCAAGCAAGCATAATTTGATCTGATTTTGAAAACTTTGTCACAGGAAATCATAACTGGTAACAAGCAAGCATAATTTGTTCTGATTTTGAAAATGTTGTCACAGGAAATCATAACTGGTAGCAAGCAAGCATAATTTGATCTGATTTTGAAAATGTTGTCACAGGAAATCATAACTGGTAGCAAGCAAGCATAATTTGTTCTGATTTTGAAAATGTTGTCACAGGAAATCATAACTGGTAGCAAGCAAGCATAATTTGATGTGATTTTGAAAACCTTGTCACAGGAAATCATAACTGGTAGCAAGCAAGCATAATTTGTTCTGATTTTGAAAATGTTGTCACAGGAAATCATAACTGGTAGCAAGCAAGCATAATTTGATCTGATTTTGAAAACTTTGTCACAGGAAATCATAACTGGTAGCAAGCAAGCATAATTTGTTCAGATTTTGAAAATGTTGTCACAGGAAATCATAACTGGTAGCAAGCAAGCATAATTTGATCTGATTTTGAAAACCTTGTCACAGGAAATCATATCTGGTAGCAAGCAAGCATAACTTGATCTGATTTTGAAAACCTTGTCACAGGAAATCATAACTGGTAGCAAGCAAGCATAATTTGTTCTGATTTTGAAAACTTTGTCACAGGAAATCATAACTGGTAGCAAGCAAGCATAATTTGTTCTGATTTTGAAAATGTTGTCACAGGAAATCATAACTGGTAGCCAGCAAGCATAATTTGATCTGATTTTGAAAACCTTGTCACAGGAAATCATAACTGGTAGCAAGCAAGCATAATTTGTTCTGATTTTGAAAATGTTGTCACAGGAAATCATAACTGGTAGCAAGCAAGCATAATTTGTTCAGATTTTGAAAATGTTGTCACAGGAAATCATAACTGGTAGCAAGCAAGCATAATTTGATCTGATTTTGAAAACCTTGTCACAGGAAATCATATCTGATAGCAAGCAAGCATAACTTGATCTGATTTTGAAAACCTTGTCACAGGAAATCATAACTGGTAGCAAGCAAGCATAATTTGTTCTGATTTTGAAAATGTTGTCACAGGAAATCATAACTGGTAGCAAGCAAGCATAATTTGATCTGATTTTGAAAACCTTGTCACAGGAAATCATATCTGGTAGCAAGCAAGCATAACTTGATCTGATTTTGAAAACCTTGTCACAGGAAATCATAACTGGTAGCAAGCAAGCATAATTTGTTCTGATTTTGAAAACTTTGTCACAGGAAATCATAACTGGTAGCAAGCAAGCATAATTTGTTCCGATTTTGAAAATGTTGTCACAGGAAATCATAACTGGTAGCAAGCAAGCATAATTTGATCTGATTTTGAAAACCTTGTCACAGGAAATCATAACTGGTAGCAAGCAAGCATAATTTGTTCTGATTTTGAAAATGTTGTCACAGGAAATCATAACTGGTAGCAAGCAAGCATAATTTGTTCTGATTTTGAAAACCTTGTCACAGGAAATCATAACTGGTAGCAAGAAAGCATAATTTGTTCTGATTTTGAAAATGTTGTCACAGGAAATCATAACTGGTAGCAAGCAAGCATAATTTGATCTGATTTTGAAAATGTTGTCACAGGAAATCATAACTGGTAGCAAGCAAGCATAATTTGTTCTGATTTTGAAAACCTTGTCACAGGAAATCATAAGTGGTAGCAAGCAAGCATAATTTGATCTGATTTTGAAAACCTTGTCACAGGAAATCATAACTGGTAGCAAGCAAGCATAATTTGTTCTGATTTTGAAAACTTTGTCACAGGAAATCATAACTGGTAGCAAGCAAGCATAATTTGATCTAATTTTGAAAACCTTGTCACAGGAAATCATAACTGGTAGCAAGCAAGCATAATTTGTTCTGATTTTGAAAATGTTGTCACAGGAAATCATAACTGGTGCAAGCAAGCATAATTTGTTCTGATTTTGAAAACCTTGTCACAGGAAATCATAACTGGTAGCAAGCAAGCATAATTTGTTCTGATTTTGAAAACCTTGTCACAGGAAATCATAACTGGTAGCAAGCAAGCATAATTTGTTCTGATTTTGAAAACCTTGTCACAGGAAATCATAAGTGGTAGCAAGCAAGCATAATTTGATCTGATTTTGAAAACCTTGTCACAGGAAATCATAACTGGTAGCAAGCAAGAATAATTTGTTCTGATTTTGAAAACCTTGTCACAGGAAATCATAACTGGTAGCAAGCAAGCATAATTTGTTCTGATTTTGAAAACCTTGTCACAGGAAATCATAACTGGTAGCAAGCAAGCATAATTTGTTCTGATTTTGAAAACTTTGTCACAGGAAATCATAACTGGTAGCAAGCAAGCATAATTTGTTCCGATTTTGAAAATGTTGTCACAGGAAATCATAACTGGTAGCAAGCAAGCATAATTTGATCTGATTTTGAAAACCTTGTCACAGGAAATCATAACTGGTAGCAAGCAAGCATAATTTGTTCTGATTTTGAAAATGTTGTCACAGGAAA
This sequence comes from Dioctria linearis, assembly GCA_963930735.1. Lineage (NCBI taxonomy): Eukaryota > Metazoa > Arthropoda > Insecta > Diptera > Asilidae > Dioctria > Dioctria linearis. The sequence continues at coordinate 64,982,654 of OZ005742.1, read as the reverse complement.
TCATAACTGGTAGCAAGCAAGCATAATTTGTTCTGATTTTGAAAACCTTGTCACAGGAAATCATAACTGGTAGCAAGAAAGCATAATTTGTTCTGATTTTGAAAATGTTGTCACAGGAAATCATAACTGGTAGCAAGCAAGCATAATTTGATCTGATTTTGAAAATGTTGTCACAGGAAATCATAACTGGTAGCAAGCAAGCATAATTTGTTCTGATTTTGAAAACCTTGTCACAGGAAATCATAACTGGTAGCAAGCAAGCATAATTTGATCTGATTTTGAAAACCTTGTCACAGGAAATCATAACTGGTAGCAAGCAAGCATAATTTGTTCTGATTTTGAAAACTTTGTCACAGGAAATCATAACTGGTAGCAAGCAAGCATAATTTGATCTAATTTTGAAAACCTTGTCACAGGAAATCATAACTGGTAGCAAGCAAGCATAATTTGTTCTGATTTTGAAAATGTTGTCACAGGAAATCATAACTGGTGCAAGCAAGCATAATTTGTTCTGATTTTGAAAACCTTGTCACAGGAAATCATAACTGGTAGCAAGCAAGCATAATTTGCTCTGATTTTGAAAACCTTGTCACAGGAAATCATAACTGGTAGCAAGCAAGCATAATTTGTTCTGATTTTGAAAACCTTGTCACAGGAAATCATAACTGGTAGCAAGCAAGCATAATTTGATCTGATTTTGAAAACCTTGTCACAGGAAATCATAACTGGTAGCAAGCAAGAATAATTTGTTCTGATTTTGAAAACCTTGTCACAGGAAATCATAACTGGTAGCAAGCAAGCATAATTTGTTCTGATTTTGAAAACCTTGTCACAGGAAATCATAACTGGTAGCAAGCAAGCATAATTTGTTCTGATTTTGAAAATGTTGTCACAGGAAATCATAACTGGTAGCAAGCAAGCATAATTTGATCTGATTTTGAAAATGTTGTCACAGGAAATCATAACTGGTAGCAAGCAAGCATAATTTGTTCTGATTTTGAAAATGTTGTCACAGGAAATCATAACTGGTAGCAAGCAAGCATAATTTGATGTGATTTTGAAAACCTTGTCACAGGAAATCATAACTGGTAGCAAGCAAGCATAATTTGTTCTGATTTTGAAAATGTTGTCACAGGAAATCATAACTGGTAGCAAGCAAGCATAATTTGATCTGATTTTGAAAACTTTGTCACAGGAAATCATAACTGGTAGCAAGCAAGCATAATTTGTTCAGATTTTGAAAATGTTGTCACAGGAAATCATAACTGGTAGCAAGCAAGCATAATTTGATCTGATTTTGAAAACCTTGTCACAGGAAATCATATCTGGTAGCAAGCAAGCATAACTTGATCTGATTTTGAAAACCTTGTCACAGGAAATCATAACTGGTAGCAAGCAAGCATAATTTGTTCTGATTTTGAAAACTTTGTCACAGGAAATCATAACTGGTAGCAAGCAAGCATAATTTGTTCTGATTTTGAAAATGTTGTCACAGGAAATCATAACTGGTAGCCAGCAAGCATAATTTGATCTGATTTTGAAAACCTTGTCACAGGAAATCATAACTGGTAGCAAGCAAGCATAATTTGTTCTGATTTTGAAAATGTTGTCACAGGAAATCATAACTGGTAGCAAGCAAGCATAATTTGTTCTGATTTTGAAAATGTTGTCACAGGAAATCATAACTGGTAGCAAGCAAGCATAATTTGATCTGATTTTGAAAACCTTGTCACAGGAAATCATATCTGGTAGCAAGCAAGCATAACTTGATCTGATTTTGAAAACCTTGTCACAGGAAATCATAACTGGTAGCAAGCAAGCATAATTTGTTCTGATTTTGAAAACTTTGTCACAGGAAATCATAACTGGTAGCAAGCAAGCATAATTTGTTCCGATTTTGAAAATGTTGTCACAGGAAATCATAACTGGTAGCAAGCAAGCATAATTTGATCTGATTTTGAAAACCTTGTCACAGGAAATCATAACTGGTAGCAAGCAAGCATAATTTGTTCTGATTTTGAAAATGTTGTCACAGGAAATCATAACTGGTAGCAAGCAAGCATAATTTGTTCTGATTTTGAAAACCTTGTCACAGGAAATCATAACTGGTAGCAAGAAAGCATAATTTGTTCTGATTTTGAAAATGTTGTCACAGGAAATCATAACTGGTAGCAAGCAAGCATAATTTGATCTGATTTTGAAAATGTTGTCACAGGAAATCATAACTGGTAGCAAGCAAGCATAATTTGTTCTGATTTTGAAAACCTTGTCACAGGAAATCATAACTGGTAGCAAGCAAGCATAATTTGATCTGATTTTGAAAACCTTGTCACAGGAAATCATAACTGGTAGCAAGCAAGCATAATTTGTTCTGATTTTGAAAACTTTGTCACAGGAAATCATAACTGGTAGCAAGCAAGCATAATTTGATCTAATTTTGAAAACCTTGTCACAGGAAATCATAACTGGTAGCAAGCAAGCATAATTTGTTCTGATTTTGAAAATGTTGTCACAGGAAATCATAACTGGTGCAAGCAAGCATAATTTGTTCTGATTTTGAAAACCTTGTCACAGGAAATCATAACTGGTAGCAAGCAAGCATAATTTGTTCTGATTTTGAAAACCTTGTCACAGGAAATCATAACTGGTAGCAAGCAAGCATAATTTGTTCTGATTTTGAAAACCTTGTCACAGGAAATCATAACTGGTAGCAAGCAAGCATAATTTGATCTGATTTTGAAAACCTTGTCACAGGAAATCATAACTGGTAGCAAGCAAGAATAATTTGTTCTGATTTTGAAAACCTTGTCACAGGAAATCATAACTGGTAGCAAGCAAGCATAATTTGTTCTGATTTTGAAAACCTTGTCACAGGAAATCATAACTGGTAGCAAGCAAGCATAATTTGTTCTGATTTTGAAAACCTTGTCACAGGAAATCATAACTGGTAGCAAGCAAGCATAATTTGATCTGATTTTGAAAACCTTGTCACAGGAAATCATAACTGGTAGCAAGCAAGCATAATTTGTTCTGATTTTGAAAACTTTGTCACAGGAAATCATAACTGGTAGCAAGCAAGCATAATTTGATCTAATTTTGAAAACCTTGTCACAGGAAATCATAACTGGTAGCAAGCAAGCATAATTTGTTCTGATTTTGAAAATGTTGTCACAGGAAATCATAACTGGTGCAAGCAAGCATAATTTGTTCTGATTTTGAAAACCTTGTCGCAGGAAATCATAACTGGTAGCAAGCAAGCATAATTTGTTCTGATTTTGAAAACCTTGTCACAGGAAATCATAACTGGTAGCAAGCAAGCATAATTTGTTCTGATTTTGAAAACCTTGTCACAGGAAATCATAACTGGTAGCAAGCAAGCATAATTTGATCTGATTTTGAAAACCTTGTCACAGGAAATCATAACTGGTAGCAAGCAAGAATAATTTGTTCTGATTTTGAAAACCTTGTCACAGGAAATCATAACTGGTAGCAAGCAAGCATAATTTGTTCTGATTTTGAAAACCTTGTCACAGGAAATCATAACTGGTAGCAAGCAAGCATAATTTGTTCTGATTTTGAAAACCTTGTCACAGGAAATCATAACTGGTAGCAAGCAAGCATAATTTGATCTGATTTTGAAAATGTTGTCACAGGAAATCATAACTGGTAGCAAGCAAGCATAATTTGTTCTGATTTTGAAAACCTTGTCACAGGAAATCATAACTGGTAGCAAGCAACCATAATTTGTTCTGATTTTGAAAACCTTGTCACAGGAAATCATAACTGGTAGCAAGCAAGCATAATTTGATCTGATTTTGAAAACCATGTCACAGGAAATCATAACTGGTAGCAAGCAAGAATAATTTGATCTGATTTTGAAAATGTTGTCACAGGAAATCATAACTGGTAGCAAGCAAGCATAATTTGATCTGATTTTGAAAACCTTGTCACAGGAAATCATAACTGGTAGCAAGCAAGCATAATTTGTTCTGATTTTGAAAATGTTGTCACAGGAAATCATAACTGGTAGCAAGCAAGCATAATTTGTTCTGATTTTGAAAACCTTGTCACAGGAAATCATAACTGGTAGCAAGCAAGCATAATTTGTTCTGATTTTGAAAATGTTGTCACAGGAAATCATAACTGGTAGCAAGCAAGCATAATTTGTTCTGATTTTGAAAACCTTGTCACAGGAAATCATAACTGGTAGCAAGCAAGCATAATTTGTTCTGATTTTGAAAACCTTGTCACAGGAAATCATAACTGGTAGCAAGCAACCATAATTTGTTCTGATTTTGAAAACCTTGTCACAGGAAATCATAACTGGTAGCAAGCAAGCATAATTTGATCTGATTTTGAAAACCATGTCACAGGAAATCATAACTGGTAGCAAGCAAGAATAATTTGTTCTGATTTTGAAAACCTTGTCACAGGAAATCATAACTGGTAGCAAGCAAGCATAATTTGTTCTGATTTTGAAAACCTTGTCACAGGAAATCATAACTGGTAGCAAGCAAGCATAATTTGTTCTGATTTTGAAAACCTTGTCACAGGAAATCATAACTGGTAGCAAGCAAGCATAATTTGATCTGATTTTGAAAATGTTGTCACAGGAAATCATAACTGGTAGCAAGCAAGCATAATTTGATCTGATTTTGAAAACCTTGTCACATGAAATCATATCTGGTAGCAAGCAAGCATAATTTGATCTCATTTTGAAAATGTTGTCACAGGAAATCATAACTGGTAGCAAGCAAGCATAATTTGATCTGATTTTGAAAATTTTGTCACAGGAAATCATAACTGGTAGCAAGCAAGCATAATTTGTTCTGATTTTGAAAATGTTGTCACAGGAAATCATAACTGGTAGCAAGCAAGCATAATTTGATCTGATTTTGAAAATGTTGTCACAGGAAATCATAAATGCTTGCTTGCTTCCAGTTATGATTTCCTGTGACAAGGTTTTCAAAATCAGAACAAATTATGCTTGCTTGCTACCAGTTATGATTTCCTGTGACAACATTTTCAAAATCAGAACAAATTATGCTTGCTTGCTACCAGTTATGATTTCCTGTGACAAGGTTTTCAAAATCAGATCAAATTATGCTTGCTTGCTACCAGTTATGATTTACTGTGACAACATTTTCAAAATCAGAACAAATTATACTTGCTTGCTACCAGTTATGATTTCCTGTGACAAGGTTTTCAAAATCAGAACAAATTATGCTTGCTTGCTACCAGTTATGATTTCCTGTGACAACATTTTCAAAATCAGAACAAATTATGCTTGCTTGCTACCAGTTATGATTTCCTGTGACAAAGTTTTCAAAATCAGAACAAATTATGCTTGCTTGCTACCAGTTATGATTTCCTGTGACAACATTTTCAAAATCAGATCAAATTATGCTTGCTTGCTAACAGTTAAGATTTCCTGTGACAAGGTTTTCAAAATCAGATCAAATTATGCTTGCTTGCTACCAGTTATGATTTCCTGTGACAAGGTTTTCAAAATCAGAACAAATTATGCTTGCTTGCTACCAGTTATGATTTCCTGTGACAAAGTTTTCAAAATCAGAACAAATTATGCTTGCTTACTACCAGTTATGATTTCCTGTGACAAGGTTTTGAAAATCAGATCAAATTATGCTTGGTTGCTACCAGTTATGATTTCCTGTGACAAGGTTTTCAAAATCAGAACAAATTATGCTTGCTTGCTACCAGTTATGATTTCCTGTGACAAGGTTTTCAAAATCAGATCAAGTTATGCTTGCTTGCTACCAGTTATGATTTCCTGTGACAACATGTTCAAAATCAGAACAAATTATGCTTGCTTGCTACCAGTTATGATTTCCTGTGACAAGGTTTTCAAAATCAGATCAAATTATGCTTGCTTGCTACCAGTTATGATTTCCTGTGACAACATTTTCAAAATCAGAACAAATTATGCTTGCTTGCTACCAGTTATGATTTCCTGTGACAAGGTTTTCAAAATCAGATCAAATTATGCTTGCTTGCAACCAGTTATGATTTCCTGTGACAAGGTTTTCAAAATCAGATCAAATTATGCTTGCTTGCTACCAGTTATGATTTCCTGTGACAACATTTTCAAAATCAGAACAAATTATGCTTGCTTGTCACAGGAAATCATAACTGGTAGCAAGCAAGCATAATTTGTTCTGATTTTGAAAATGTTGTCACAGGAAATCATAACTGGTAGCAAGCAAGCATAATTTGATCTGATTTTGAAAACCTTGTCACAGGAAATCATAACTGGTAGCAAGCAAGAATAATTTGTTCTAATTTTGAAAACCTTGTCACAGGAAATCATAACTGGTAGCAAGCAAGCATAATTTGTTCTGATTTTGAAAACCTTGTCACAGGAAATCATAACTGGTAGCAAGCAAGCATAATTTGTTCTGATTTTGAAAACCTTGTCACAGGAAATCATAACTGGTAGCAAGCAAGCATAATTTGATCTGATTTTGAAAATGTTGTCACAGGAAATCATAACTGGTAGCAAGCAAGCATAATTTGATCTGATTTTGAAAACCTTGTCACAGGAAATCATATCTGGTAGCAAGCAAGCATAATTTGATCTGATTTTGAAAATGTTGTCACAGGAAATCATAACTGGTAGCAAGCAAGCATAATTTGATCTGATTTTGAAAACTTTGTCACAGGAAATCATAACTGGTAGCAAGCAAGCATAATTTGTTCTGATTTTGAAAATGTTGTCACAGGAAATCATAACTGGTAGCAAGCAAGCATAATTTGATCTGATTTTGAAAATGTTGTCACAGGAAATCATAACTGGTAGCAAGCAAGCATAATTTGTTCTGATTTTGAAAATGTTGTCACAGGAAATCATAACTGGTAGCAAGCAAGCATAATTTGTTCTGATTTTGAAAACCTTGTCACAGGAAATCATAACTGGTAGCAAGCAAGCATAATTTGTTCTGATTTTGAAAATGTTGTCACAGGAAATCATAACTGGTAGCAAGCAAGCATAATTTGATCTGATTTTGAAAACTTTGTCACAGGAAATCATAACTGGTAGCAAGCAAGCATAATTTGTTCTGATTTTGAAAATGTTGTCACAGGAAATCATAACTGGTAGCAAGCAAGCATAATTTGTTCTGATTTTGAAAACTTTGTCACAGGAAATCATAACTGGTAGCAAGCAAGCATAATTTGTTCTTATTTTGAGAATGTTGTCACAGGAAATCATAACTGGTAGCAAGCAAGCATAATTTGATCTGATTTTGAAAACCTTGTCACAGGAAATCATATCTGGTAGCAAGCAAGCATAACTTGATCTGATTTTGAAAACCTTGTCACAGGAAATCATAACTGGTAGCAAGCAAGCATAATTTGTTCTGATTTTGAAAACTTTGTCACAGGAAACCATAACTGGTAGCAAGCAAGCATAATTTGTTCCGATTTTGAAAATGTTGTCACAGGAAATCATAACTGGTAGCAAGCAAGCATAATTTGATCTGATTTTGAAAACCTTGTCACAGGAAATCATAACTGGTAGCAAGCAAGCATAATTTGTTCTGATTTTGAAAATGTTGTCACAGGAAATCATAACTGGTAGCAAGCAAGCATAATTTGTTCTGATTTTGAAAACCTTGTCACAGGAAATCATAACTGGTAGCAAGCAAGCATAATTTGTTCTGATTTTGAAAATGTTGTCACAGGAAATCATAACTGGTAGCAAGCAAGCATAATTTGATCTGATTTTGAAAATGTTGTCACAGGAAATCATAACTGGTAGCAAGCAAGCATAATTTGTTCTGATTTTGAAAACCTTGTCACAGGAAATCATAACTGGTAGCAAGCAAGCATAATTTGATCTGATTTTGAAAACCTTGTCACAGGAAATCATAACTGGTAGCAAGCAAGCATAATTTGTTCTGATTTTGAAAACTTTGTCACAGGAAATCATAACTGGTAGCAAGCAAGCATAATTTGATCTGATTTTGAAAACCTTGTCACAGGAAATCATAACTGGTAGCAAGCAAGCATAATTTGATCTGATTTTGAAAATGTTGTCACAGGAAACCATAACTGGTAGCAAGCAAGCATAATTTGATCTGATTTTGAAAATGTTGTCACAGGAAATCATAACTGGTAGCAAGCAAGCATAATTTGATCTGATTTTGAAAACCTTGTCACAGGAAATCATAACTGGTAGCAAGCAAGCATAATTTGTTCTGATTTTGAAAATGTTGTAACAGGAAATCATAACTGGTAGCAAGCAAGCATAATTTGTTCTGATTTTGAAAATGTTGTCACAGGAAATCATAACTGGTAGCAAGCAAGCATAACGTGTTCTGATTTTGAAAATGTTGTCACAGGAAATCATAACTGGTAGCAAGCAAGCATAATTTGACCTGATTTTGAAAACCTTGTCACAGGAAATCATAACTGGTAGCAAGCAAGCATAATTTGTTCTGATTTTGAAAATGTTGTAACAGGAAATCATAACTGGTAGCAAGCAAGCATAACTTGTCCTGATTTTGAAAATGTTGTCACAGGAAATCATAACTGGTAGCAAGCAAGCATAATTTGTTCTGATTTTGAAAATGTTGTCACAGGAAATCATAACTGGTAGCAAGCAAGCATAATTTGATCTGATTTTGAAAACCTTGTCACAGGAAATCATAACTGGTAGCAAGCAAGCATAATTTGATCTGATTTTGAAAACCTTGTCACAGGAAATCATAACTGGTAGCCAGCAAGCATAATTTGATCTGATTTTGAAAACCTTGTCACAGGAAATCATAACTGGTAGCAAGCAAGCATAATTTGATCTGATTTTGAAAACCTTGTCACAGGAAATCATAACTGGTAGCAAGCAAGCTTAATTTGATCTGATTTTGAAAACCTTGTCACAGGAAATCATAACTGGTAGCAAGCAAGCATAATTTGATCTGATTTTGAAAATGTTGTCACAGGAAATCATAACTGGTAGCAAGCAAGCATAATTTGATCTGATTTTGAAAATGTTGTCACAGGAAATCATAACTGGTAGCAAGCAAGCATAATTTGATCTGATTTTGAAAACCTTGTCACAGGAAATCATAACTGGTAGCAAGCAAGCATAATTTGATCTGATTTTGAAAATGTTGTCACAGGAAATCATAACTGGTAGCAAGCAAGCATAATTTGTTCTGATTTTGAAAACCTTGTCACAGGAAATCATAACTGGTAGCAAGCAAGCATAATTTGTTCTGATTTTGAAAACCTTGTCACAGGAAATCATAACTGGTAGCAAGCAAACATAATTTGTTCTGATTTTGAAAACCTTGTCACAGGAAATCATAACTGGTAGCAAGCAAGCATAATTTGATCTGATTTTGAAAATGTTGTCACAGGAAATCATAACTGGTAGCAAGCAAGCATAATTTGATCTGATTTTGAAAATGTTGTCACAGGAAATCATAACTGGTAGCAAGCAAGCATAATTTGATCTGATTTTGAAAATGTTGTCACAGGAAATCATAACTGGTAGCAAGCAAGCATAATTTGTTCTGATTTTGAAAATGTTGTCACAGGAAATCATAACTGGTAGCAAGCAAGCATAATTTGTTCTGATTTTGAAAATGTTGTCACAGGAAATCATAACTGGTAGCAAGCAAGCATAATTTGTTCTGATTTTGAAAACCTTGTCACAGGAAATCATAACTGGTACCAAGCAAGCATAATTTGTTCTGATTTTGAAAACCTTGTCGCAGGAAATCATAACTGGTAGCAAGCAAGCATAATTTGATCTGATTTTGAAAACTTTGTCACAGGAAATCATAACTGGTAGCAAGCAAGCATAATTTGTTCTGATTTTGAAAACCTTGTCACAGGAAATCATAACTGGTAGCAAGCAAGCATAATTTGTTCTGATTTTGAAAACCTTGTCACAGGAAATCATAACTGGTAGCAAGCAAGCATAATTTGATCTGATTTTGAAAATGTTCTCACAGGAAATGATAACTGGTAGCAAGCAAGCATAATTCGACCTGATTTTGAAAACTTTGTCACAGGAAATCATAATTGGTAGCAAGCAAGCATAATTTGATCAGATTTTGAAAATGTTGTCACAGGAAATCATAACTGGTAGCAAGAAAGCATAATTCAACCTGATTTTGAAGACTTTGTCACAGGAAATCATAACTGGTAGCAAGCAAGCATAATTTGATCTGATTTTGAAAACTTTGTCACAGGAAATGATAACTGGTAGCAAGCAAGCATAATTTGATCTGATTTTGAAAATGTTGTCACAGGAAATCATAACTGGTAGAAAGCGTGCAAGCGTAATTCGATCTGATTTTGAGAATGTTGTCACAGGAAATGATAACTGGTAGCAAGCAAGCATAATTCGACCTGATTTTGAAAATGTTGTCACAGGAAATCATAACTGGTAGCAAGCAAGCATAATTTGATCTGATTTTGAAAACTTTGTCACAGGAAATGATAACTGGTAGCAAGCAAGCATAGTTCGACCTGCTTTTGAAAACTTTGTCACAGGAAATGATAACTGGTAGCAAGCAAGCATAATTTGATCTGATTTTGAAGACTTTGTCACAGGAAATCTTAACTGGTAGCAAGCAAGCATAATTTGATCTGATTTTGAAAACGTTGTCACAGGAATTGATAACTGGTAGCAAGCAAGCATAATTTGATCTGATTTTGAAAATGTTGTCACAGGAAATCATAACTGGTAGAAAGCAAGGATAATTTGATCTGATTTTGAAAATGTTGTCACAGGAAATCATAACTGGTAGCAAGCAAGCATAATTTGATCTGGTTTTAAAAATGTTGTCACAGGAAATCATAACTGGTAGCAAGCAAGCATAATTTGATCTGATTTTGAAAATGTTGTCACAGGAAATCATAACTGGTAGCAAGCAAGAATAATTTGATCTGATTTTGGAAACTTTATCACAGGAAATCATAACTGGTAGCAAGCAAGCATAATTTGATCTGATTTTGAAAACTTTGTCACAGGAAATCATAACTGGTAGCAAGCAAGCATAATTTGATCTGATTTTGAAAACGTTGTCACAGGAATTGATAACTGGTAGCAAGCAAGCATAATTTGATCTGGTTTTGAAAATGTTGTCACAGGAAATCATAGCTGGTAGCAAGCAAGCATAATTTGATCTGATTTTGAAAATGTTGTCACAGGAAATCATAACTGGTAGCAAGCAAGCATAATTTGATCTGATTTTGAAAACTTTGTCACAGGAAATGATAACTGGTAGCAAGCAAGCATAATTCGACCTGATTTTGAAAACTTTGTCACAGGAAATGATAACTGGTAGCAAGCAAGCATAATTTGATCTGATTTTGAAAACTTTGTAACAGGAAATCATAACTGGTAGCAAGCAAGCATAATTCGACCTGATTTTGAAAATTTTGTCACAGGAAACCATAACTGGTAGCAAGCAAGCATAATTTGATCTGATTTTGAAAATGTTGTCACAGGAAATCATAACTGGTAGCAAGCAAGCATAATTTGATCTGATTTTGAAAACCTTGTCACAGGAAATCATAACTGGTAGCAAGCAAGCATAATTTGTTCTGATTTTGAAAATGTTGTCACAGGAAATCATAACTGGTAGCAAGCAAGCATAATTTGATCTGATTTTGAAAACCTTGTCACAGGAAATCATAACTGGTAGCAAGCAAGCATAATTTGTTCTGATTTTGAAAATGTTGTAACAGGAAATCATAACTGGTAGCAAGCAAGCATAATTTGTTCTGATTTTGAAAATGTTGTCACAGGAAATCATAACTGGTAGCAGGCAAGCATAACTTGTTCTGATTTTGAAAATGTTGTCACAGGAAATCATAACTGGTAGCAAGCAAGCATAATTTGACCTGATTTTGAAAACCTTGTCACAGGAAATCATAACTGGTAGCAAGCAAGCATAATTTGTTCTGATTTTGAAAATGTTGTCACAGGAAATCATAACTGGTAGCAAGCAAGCATAACTTGTCCTGATTTTGAAAATGTTGTCACAGGAAATCATTACTGGTAGCAAGCAAGCATAATTTGTTCTGATTTTGAAAATGTTGTCACAGGAAATCATAACTGGTAGCAAGCAAGCATAATTTGATCTGATTTTGAAAACCTTGTCACAGGAAATCATAACTGGTAGCAAGCAAGCATAATTTGATCTGATTTTGAAAATGTTGTCACAGGAAATCATAACTGGTAGCAAGCAAGCATAATTTGTTCTGATTTTGAAAACCTTGTCACAGGAAATCATAACTGGTAGCAAGCAAGCTTAATTTGATCTGATTTTGAAAATGTTGTCACAGGAAATCATAACTGGTAGCAAGCAAGCATAATTTGTTCTGATTTTGAAAACCTTGTCACAGGAAATCATAACTGGTAGCAAGCAAGCATAATTTGATCTGATTTTGAAAACCTTGTCACAGGAAATCATAACTGGTAGCAAGCAAGCATAATTTGTTCTGATTTTGAAAACCTTGTCACAGGAAATCATAACTGGTAGCAAGCAAGCATAATTTGATCTGATTTTGAAAACCTTGTCACAGGAAATCATAACTGGTAGCAAGCAAGCATAATTTGTTCTGATTTTGAAAATGTTGTCACAGGAAATCATAACTGGTAGCAAGCAAGCATAATTTGATCTGATTTTGAAAACCTCGACACAGGAAATCATAACTGGTAGCAAGCAAGCATAATTTGATCTGATTTTGAAAACCTTGTCACAGGAAATCATAACTGGTAGCAAGCAAGCATAATTTGTTCTGATTTTGAAAACCTTGTCACAGGAAATCATAACTGGTAGCAAGCAAGCATAATTTGATCTGATTTTGAAAACCTTGTCACAGGAAATCATAACTGGTAGCAAGCAAGCATAATTTGTTCTGATTTTGAAAACCTTGTCACAGGAAATCATAACTGGTAGCAAGCAAGCATAATTTGTTCTGATTTTGAAAACCTTGTCACAGGAAATCAGAACTGGTAGCAAGCAAGCATAATTTGTTCTGATTTTGAAAACCTTGTCACAGGAAATCATAACTGGTAGCAAGCAAGCATAATTTGTTCTGATTTTGAAAACCTTGTCACAGGAAATCATAACTGGTAGCAAGCAAGCATAATTTGATCTGATTTTGAAAACCTTGTCACAGGAAATCATAACTGGTAGCAAGCAAGCATAATTTGTTCTGATTTTGAAAACCTTGGCACAGGAAATCATAACTGGTAGCAAGCAAGCATAATTTGATCTGATTTTGAAAACCTTGTCACAGGAAATCATAACTGGTAGCAAGCAAGCATAATTTGTTCTGATTTTGAAAACCTTGTCACAGGAAATCATAACTGGTAGCAAGCAAGCATAATTTGATCTGATTTTGAAAACCTTGTCACAGGAAATCATAACTGGTAGCAAGCAAGCATAATTTGATCTGATTTTGAAAACCTTGTCACAGGAAATCATAACTGGTAGCAAGCAAGCATAATTTGTTCTGATTTTGAAAATGTTGTCACAGGAAATCATAACTGGTAGCAAGCAAGCATAATTTGATCTGGTTTTGAAAATGTTGTCACAGGAAATCATAACTGGTAGCAAGCAAGCATAATTTGATCTGATTTTGAAAATGTTGTCACAGGAAATCATAACTGGTAGAAAGCATGCAAGCCTAATTCGATCTGATTTTGAGAATGTTGTCACAGGAAATCATAACTGGTAGAAAGCATGCAAGCCTAATTCGATCTGATTTTGAGAATGTTGTCACAGGAAATTATAACTGGTAGCAAGCAAGCATAATTCGACCTGATTTTGAAAATGTTGCCACAGGAAATCATAACTGGTAGCAAGCAAGCATAATTTGATCTGATTGTGAAAATGTTGTCACAGGAAATCATAACTGGTAGCAAGCAAGCATAATTTGATCTGATTTTGAAAATGTTGTCACAGGAAATCATAACTGGTAGCAAGCAAGCATAATTTGATCTGATTTTGAAAACGTTGTCACAGGAATTGATAACTGGTAGCAAGCAAGCATAATTTGATCTGGTTTTGAAAATGTTGTCACAGGAAATCATAACTGGTAGGAAGCAAGCATAATTTGATCTGATTTTGAAAATGTTGTCACAGGAAATCATAACTGGTAGCAAGCAAGCATAATTTGATCTGATTTTGAAAACTTTGTCACAGGAAATCATAACTGGTAGCAAGCAAGCATAATTTGATCTGGTTTTGAAAATGTTGTCACAGGAAATCATAACTGGTAGCAAGCAAGCATAATTTGATCTGATTTTGAAAACTTTGTCACAGGAAATCATAACTGGTAGCAAGCAAGCATAATTTGATCTGGTTTTGAAAATGTTGTCACAGGAAATCATAACTGGTAGCAAGCAAGCATAATTTGATCTGATTTTGAAAATGTTATCACAGGAAATCAAAACTGGTAGCAAGCAAGCATAATTTGATCTGATTTTGAAAATGTTGTCACAGGAAATCATAACTGGTACCAAACAAGCATAATTTGATCTGATTTTGAAAATGTTGTCACAGGAAATCATAACTGGTAGCAAGCAAGCATAATTTGATCTGATTTTGAAAACTTTGTCACAGGAAATCATAACTGGTAGCAAGCAAGCATAATTTGATCTGATTTTGAAAACGTTGTCACAGGAATTGATAACTGGTAGCAAGCAAGCATAATTTGATCTGGTTTTGAAAATGTTGTCACAGGAAATCATAACTGGTAGCAAGCAAGCATAATTTGATCTGATTTTGAAAATGTTGTCACAGGAAATCATAACTGGTAGCAAGCAAGCATAATTTGATCTGATTTTGAAAACTTTGTCACAGGAAATCATAACTGGTAGCAAGCAAGCATAATTTGATCTGGTTTTGAAAATGTTGTCACAGGAAATCATAACTGGTAGCAAGCAAGCATAATTTGATCTGATTTTGAAAACTTTGTCACAGGAAATCATAACTGGTAGCAAGCAAGCATAATTTGATCTGATTTTGAAAATGTTGTCACAGGAAATCATAACTGGTAGCAAGCAAGCATAATTTGATTTGATTGTGAAAATGTTGTCACAGGAAATCATAACTGGTAGCAAGCAAGCATAATTTGATCTGATTTTGAAAATCTTGTCACAGGAAATCATAATTAGTAGCAAGCAAGCATAATTTGATCTGATTTTGAAAACTTTGTCACAGGAAATCATAATTAGTAGCAAGCAAGCATAATTTGATCTGATTGTGAAAATGTTGTCACAGGAAATCATAACGGGTAGCAAGCAAGCATAATTTGATCTGATTTTGAAAATGTTGTCACAGGAAATCACAACTGGTAGCAAGCAAGCATAATTTGATCTGATTTTGAAAACCTTGTCACAGGAAATCATAATTGGTAGCAAGCAAGCATAATTTGATCTGATTTTGAAAATGTTGTCACAGGAAATCATAACTGGTAGCAAGCAAGCATAATTCGACCTGATTTTGAAAACTTTGTCACAGGAAATCATAACTGGTAGGAAGCAAGCATAATTTGATCTGATTTTGAAAACTTTGTCACAGGAAATCATAACTGGTAGCAAGCAAGCATAATTTGATCTGGTTTTGAAAACTTTGTCACAGGAAATCATAATTAGTAGCAAGCAAGCATAATTTGATCTGATTGTGAAAATGTTGTCACAGGAAATCATAACTGGTAGCAAGCAAGCATAATTTGATCTGATTGTGAAAATATTGTCACAGGAAATCATAACTGGTAGCAAGCAAGCATAATTTGATCTGATTTTGAAAATGTTGTCACAGGAAATCATAACTGGTAGAAAGCATGCAAGCCTAATTCGATCTGATTTTGAGAATGTTGTCACAGGAAATCATAACTGGTAGCAAGCAAGCATAATTTGATCTGATTTTGAAAACGTTGTCACAGGAATTGATAACTGGTAGCAAGCAAGCATAATTTGATCTGGTTTTGAAAATGTTGTCACAAGAAATCATAACTGGTAGCAAGCAAGCATAATTTGATCTGATTGTGAAAATCTTGTCACAGGAAATCATAACTGGTAGCAAGCAAGCATAATTTGATCTGATTTTGAAAATGTTGTCACAGGAAATCATAACTGGTAGCAAGCAAGCATAATTTGATCTGATTTTGAAAACTTTGTCACAGGAAATCACAACTGGTAGCAAGCAATCATAATTCGACCTGGTTTTGAAAATATTGTCACAGGAAATCATAACTGGTAGCAAGCAAGCATAATTTGATCTGATTTTGAAAACGTTGTCACTGGAAATCATAACTGGTAGCAAGCAAGCATAATTTGATCTGATTTTGAAAATGTTGTCACAGGAAATCATAACTGGTAGCAAGCAAGCATAATTTGATCAGATTTTGAAAATGTTGTCACAGGAAATCATAACTGGTACCAAGCAAGCATAATTTGATCTGATTTTGAAAACTTTATCACAGGAAATCATAACTGGTAGCAAGCGAGCATAATTTGATCTGATTTTGAAAACTTTGTCACAGGAAATCATAACTGGTAGCAAGCAAGCATAATTTGATCTGATTTTGAAAACGTTGTCACAGGAATTGATAACTGGTAGCAAGCAAGCATAATTTGATCTGGTTTTGAAAATGTTGTCACAGGAAATCATAGCTGGTAGCAAGCAAGCATAATTTGATCTGATTTTGAAAATGTTGTCACAGGAAATCATAACTGGTAGCAAGCAAGCATAAATTGGTCTGATTTTGAAAACTTTGTCACAGGAAATCATAATTAGTAGCAAGCAAGCATAATTTGATCTGATTGTTAAAATGTTGTCACAGGAAATCATAACTGGTAGCAAGCAAGCATAATTTGATCTGATTGTGAAAATGTTGTCACAGGAAATCATAACTGGTAGCAAGCAAGCATAATTTAATCTGGTTTTGAAAATGTTGTCACAGGAAATCATAACTGGTAGCAAGCAAGCATAATTTGATCTGATTTTGAAAACTTTGTCACAGGAAATCATAACTGGTAGCAAGCAAGCATAATTTGATCTGGTTTTGAAAATGTTGTCACAGGAAATCATAACTGGTAGCAAGCAAGCATAATTTGATCTGATTTTGAAAATGTTATCACAGGAAATCAAAACTGGTAGCAAGCAAGCATAATTTGATCTGATTTTGAAAATGTTGTCACAGGAATTGATAACTGGTAGCAAGCAAGCATAATTTGATCTGGTTTTGAAAATGTTGTCACAGGAAATCATAACTGGTAGCATGCAAGCCTCATTCGATCTGATTTTGAGAATGTTGTCACAGGAAATTATAACTGGTAGCAAGCAAGCATAATTCGACCTGATTTTGAAAATGTTGCCACAGGAAATCATAACTGGTAGCAAGCAAGCATAATTTGATCTGATTGTGAAAATGTTGTCACAGGAAATCATAACTGGTAGCAAGCAAGCATAATTTGATCTGATTTTGAAAATGTTGTCACAGGAAATCATAACTGGTAGCAAGAAAGCATAATTTGATCTGATTTTGAAAACGTTGTCACAGGAATTGATAACTGGTAGCAAGCAAGCATAATTTGATCTGGTTTTGAAAATGTTGTCACAGGAAATCATAACTGGTAGCAAGCAAGCATAATTTGATCTGATTTTGAAAATGTTGTCACAGGAAATCATAACTGGTAGCAAGCAAGCATAATTTGATCTGATTTTGAAAACTTTGTCACAGGAAATCATAACTGGTAGCAAGCAAGCATAATTTGATCTGATTTTGAAAATGTTGTCACAGGAAATCATAACTGGTAGCAAGCAAGCATAATTTGATCTGATTTTGAAAACATTGTCACAGGAAATCATAACTGGTAGCAAGCAAGCATAATTTGATCTGGTTTTGAAAATGTTGTCACAGGAAATCATAACTGGTAGCAAGCAAGCATAATTTGATCTGATTTTGAAAACTTTGTCACAGGAAATCATAACTGGTAGCAAGCAAGCATAATTTGATCTGATTTTGAAAATGTTGTCACAGGAAATCATAACTGGTACCAAGCAAGCATAATTTGATCTGATTTTGAAAACTTTATCACAGGAAATCATAACTGGTAGCAAGCGAGCATAATTTGATCTGATTTTGAAAACTTTGTCACAGGAAATCATAACTGGTAGCAAGCAAGCATAATTTGATCTGATTTTGAAAACGTTGTCACAGGAATTGATAACTGGTAGCAAGCAAGCATAATTTGATCTGGTTTTGAAAATGTTGTCACAGGAAATCATAACTGGTAGCAAGCAAGCATAATTTGATCTGATTTTGAAAACGTTGTCACAGGAATTGATAACTGGTAGCAAGCAAGCATAATTTGATCTGGTTTTGAAAATGTTGTCACAGGAAATCATAACTGGTAGCAAGCAAGCATAATTTGATCTGATTTTGAAAATGTTGTCACAGGAAATCATAACTGGTAGCAAGCAAGCATAATTTGATCTGATTTTGAAAACATTGTCACAGGAAATCATAACTGGTAGCAAGCAAGCATAATTTGATCTGGTTTTGAAAATGTTGTCACAGGAAATCATAACTGGTAGCAAGCAAGCATAATTTGATCTGATTTTGAAAACTTTGTCACAGGAAATCATAACTGGTAGCAAGCAAGCATAATTTGATCTGATTTTGAAAATGTTGTCACAGGAAATCATAACTGGTACCAAGCAAGCATAATTTGATCTGATTTTGAAAACTTTATCACAGGAAATCATAACTGGTAGCAAGCGAGCATAATTTGATCTGATTTTGAAAACTTTGTCACAGGAAATCATAACTGGTAGCAAGCAAGCATAATTTGATCTGATTTTGAAAACGTTGTCACAGGAATTGATAACTGGTAGCAAGCAAGCATAATTTGATCTGGTTTTGAAAATGTTGTCACAGGAAATCATAGCTGGTAGCAAGCAAGCATAATTTGATCTGATTTTGAAAATGTTGTCACAGGAAATCATAACTGGTAGCAAGCAAGCATAAATTGGTCTGATTTTGAAAACTTTGTCACAGGAAATCATAATTAGTAGCAAGCAAGCATAATTTGATCTGATTGTTAAAATGTTGTCACAGGAAATCATAACTGGTAGCAAGCAAGCATAATTTGATCTGATTGTGAAAATTTTGTCACAGGAAATCATAACTGGTAGCAAGCAAGCATAATTTGATCTGGTTTTGAAAATGTTGTCACAGGAAATCATAACTGGTAGCAAGCAAGCATATTTGAACTGATTTTGAAAACTTTGTCACAGGAAATCATAACTGGTAGCAAGCAAGCATAATTTGATCTGGTTTTGAAAATGTTGTCACAGGAAATCATAACTGGTAGCAAGCAAGCATAATTTGATCTGATTTTGAAAATGTTATCACAGGAAATCAAAACTGGTAGCAAGCAAGCATAATTTGATCTGATTTTGAAAATGTTGTCACAGGAAATCATAACTGGTACCAAGCAAGCATAATTTGATCTGATTTTGAAAACTTTATTACAGGAAATCATAACTGGTAGCAAGAAAGCATAATTTGATCTGATTTTGAAAACTTTGTCACAGGAAATCATAACTGGTAGCAAGCAAGCATAATTTGATCTGATTTTGAAAACGTTGTCACAGGAATTGATAACTGGTAGCAAGCAAGCATAATTTGATCTGGTTTTGAAAATGTTGTCACAGGAAATCATAACTGGTAGCAAGCAAGCATAATTTGATCTGATTTTGAAAATGTTGTCACAGGAAATCATAACTGGTAGCAAGCAAGCATAATTTGATCTGATTTTGAAAACATTGTCACAGGAAATCATAACTGGTAGCAAGCAAGCATAATTTGTTCTGGTTTTGAAAATGTTGTCACAGGAAATCATAACTGGTAGCAAGCAAGCATAATTTGATCTGATTTTGAAAACTTTGTCACAGGAAATCATAACTGGTAGCAAGCAAGCATAATTTGATCTGATTTTGAAAATGTTGTCACAGGAAATCATAACTGGTAGCAAGCAAGCATAATTTGATCTGATTGTGAAAATGTTGTCACAGGAAATCATAACTGGTAGCAAGCAAGCATAATTTGATCTGATTTTGAAAATGTTGTCACAGGAAATCATAACTGGTAGCAAGCAAGCATAATTTGATCTGATTTTGAAAACTTTGTCACAGGAAATCATAATTAGTAGCAAGCAAGCATAATTTGATCTGATTGTTAAAATGTTGTCACAGGAAATCATAACTGGTAGCAAGCAAGCATAATTTGATCTGATTTTGAAAATGTTGTCACAGGAAATTGTAACTGGTAGCAAGCAAGCATAATTCGACCTGATTTTGAAAACTTTGTCACAGGAAATCATAATTGGTAGCAAGCAAGCATAATTTGATCTGATTTTGAAAATGTTGTCACAGGAAATCATAACTGGTAGCAAGCAAGCATAATTCGACCTGATTTTGAAAACTTTGTCACAGGAAATCATAACTGGTAGGAAGCAAGCATAATTTGATCTGATTTTGAAAACTTTGTCACAGGAAATCATAACTGGTAGCAAGCAAGCATAATTTGATCTGATTGTGAAAATGTTGTCACAGGAAATCATAGCTGGTAGCAAGCAAGCATAATTTGATCTGATTTTGAAAATGTTGTCACAGGAAATCATAACTGGTAGAAAGCATGCAAGCCTAATTCGATCTGATTTTGAGAATGTTGTCACAGGAAATCATAACTGGTAGCAAGCAAGCATAATTTGATCTGATTTTGAAAACGTTGTCACAGGAATTGATAACTGGTAGCAAGCAAGCATAATTTGATCTGGTTTTGAAAATGTTGTCACAGGAAATCATAACTGGTAGCAAGCAAGCATAATTTGATCTGATTTTGAAAATGTTGTCACAGGAAATCATAACTGGTAGCAAGCAAGCATAATTTGATCTGATTTTGAAAACTTTGTCACTGGAAATCATAACTGGTAGCAAGCAATCATAATTTGATCTGGTTTTGAAAATGTTGTCACAGGAAATCATAACTGGTAGCAAGCAAGCATAATTTGATCTGATTTTGAAAACTTTGTCACAAGAAATCACAACTGGTAGCAAGCAATCATAATTCGACCTGGTTTTGAAAAAGTTGTCACAGGAAATCATAACTGGTAGCAAGCAAGAATAATTCGACCTGATTTTGAAAACTTTGTCACAGGAAATCATAACTGGTAGCAATCAAGCATAATTTGATCTGATTTTGAAAACTTTGTCACAGGAAATCATAACTGGTAGCAAGCAAGAATAATTCGACCTGATTTTGAAAACTTTGTCACAGGAAATCATAACTGGTAGCAATCAAGCATAATTTGATCTGATTTTGAAAACTTTGTCACAGGAAATCATAACTGGTAGCAAGCAAGCCTAATTTGATCTGATTTTGAAAATGTTGTCACAGGAAATGATAGCTGATAGCAAGCAAGCATAATTCGACCTGATTTTGAAAACTTTGTCACAGGAAATCATAACTACTGGTAGCAAGCAAGCATAATTTGATCTGATTTTGAAAACCTTGTCACAGGAAATCATAACTGGTAGCAAGCAAGCATAACTTGATCTTATTTTGAAAACTTTGTCACAGGAAATCATAACTGGTAGCAAGCAAGCATAATTTGATCTGATTTTGAAAATATTGTAACAGGAAATCATAACTGGTAGCAAGCAAGCATAATTTGATCTGATTTTGAAAATGTTCTCACAGGAAATGATAACTGGTAGCAAGCAAGCATAATTCGACCTGATTTTGAAAACTTTGTCACAGGAAATCATAATTGGTAGCAAGCAAGCATAATTTGATCTGATTTTGAACATGTTGTCACAGGAAATCATAACTGGTAGCAAGAAAGCATAATTCAACCTGATTTTGAAAACTTTGTCACAGGAAATCATAACTGGTAGCAAGCAAGCATAATTTGATCTGATTTTGAAAACTTTGTCACAGGAAATCATAACTGGTAGCAAGCAAGCATAATTTTATCTGATTTTGAAAACTTTGTCACAGGAAATCATAATTAGTAGCAAGCAAGCATAATTTGATCTGATTGTGAAAATGTTGTCACAGGAAATCATAACTGGTAGCAAGCAAGCATAATTTGATCTGATTTTGAAAATGTTGTCACAGGAAATCATAACTCGTAGCAAGCAAGCATAATTTGATCTGATTTTGAAGATGTTGTCACAGGAAATCATAACTGGTAGAAAGCATGCAAGCGTAATTCGATCTGATTTTGAGAATGTTGTCACAGGAAATTATAACTGGTAGCAAGCAAGCATAATTCGACCTGATTTTGAAAATGTTGTCACAGGAAATCATAACTGGTAGCAAGCAAGAATAATTTGATCTGATTTTGAAAACTTTGTCACAGCAAATGATAACTGGTAGCAAGCAAGCATAATTCGACCTGATTTTGAAAACTTTGTCACAGGAAATGATAACTGGTAGCAAGCAAGCATAATTTGATCTGATTTTGAAAACTTTGTCACAGGAAATCATAACTGGTAGCAAGCAAGCATAATTTGATCTGATTGTTAAAATGTTGTCACAGGAAATCATAACTGGTAGCAAGCAAGCATAATTTGATCTGATTTTGAAAATGTTGTCACAGGAAATCATAACTGGTAGCAAGCAAGCATAATTTGATCTGATTTTGAAAACTTTGTCACAGGAAATCATAATTGGTAGCAAGCAAGCATAATTTGATCTGATTTTGAAAATGTTGTCACAGGAAATCATAACTGGTAGCAAGCAAACATAATTCGACCTGATTTTGAAAACTTTGTCACAGGAAATCATAACTGGTAGGAAGCAAACATAATTTGATCTGATTTTGAAAACTTTGTCACAGGAAATCATAACTGGTAGCAAGCAAGCATAATTTGATCTGATTGTGAAAATGTTGTCACAGGAAATCATAGCTGGTAGCAAGCAAGCATAATTTGATCTGATTTTGAAAATGTTGTCACAGGAAATCATAACTGGTAGAAAGCATGCAAGCCTAATTCGATCTGATTTTGAGAATGTTGTCACAGGAAATCATAACTGGTAGCAAGCAAGCATAATTTGATCTGATTTTGAAAACGTTGTCACAGGAATTGATAACTGGTAGCAAGCAAGCATAATTTGATCTGGTTTTGAAAATGTTGTCACAGGAAATCATAACTGGTAGCAAGCAAGCATAATTTGATCTGATTTTGAAAATGTTGTCACAGGAAATCATAACTGGTAGCAAGCAAGCATAATTTGATCTGATTTTGAAAACTTTGTCACTGGAAATCATAACTGGTAGCAAGCAAGCATAATTTGATCTGGTTTTGAAAATGTTGTCACAGGAAATCATAACTGGTAGCAAGCAAGCATAATTTGATCTGATTTTGAAAACTTTGTCACAGGAAATCACAACTGGTAGCAAGCAATCATAATTCGACCTGGTTTTGAAAATGTTGTCACAGGAAATCATAACTGGTAGCAAGCAAGAATAATTCGACCTGATTTTGAAAACTTTGTCACAGGAAATCATAACTGGTAGCAATCAAGCATAATTTGATCTGATTTTGAAAACTTTGTCACAGGAAATCATAACTGGTAGCAAGCAAGCCTAATTTGATCTGATTTTGAAAATGTTGTCACAGGAAATGATAGCTGATAGCAAGCAAGCATAATTCGACCTGATTTTGAAAACTTTGTCACAGGAAATCATAACTACTGGTAGCAAGCAAGCATAATTTGATCTGATTTTGAAAACCTTGTCACAGGAAATCATAACTGGTAGCAAGCAAGCATAACTTGATCTTATTTTGAAAACTTTGTCACAGGAAATCATAACTGGTAGCAAGCAAGCATAATTTGATCTGATTTTGAAAATATTGTAACAGGAAATCATAACTGGTAGCAAGCAAGCATAATTTGATCTGATTTTGAAAATGTTCTCACAGGAAATGATAACTGGTAGCAAGCAAGCATAATTCGACCTGATTTTGAAAACTTTGTCACAGGAAATCATAATTGGTAGCAAGCAAGCATAATTTGATCTGATTTTGAACATGTTGTCACAGGAAATCATAACTGGTAGCAAGAAAGCATAATTCAACCTGATTTTGAAAACTTTGTCACAGGAAATCATAACTGGTAGCAAGCAAGCATAATTTGATCTGATTTTGAAAACTTTGTCACAGGAAATCATAACTGGTAGCAAGCAAGCATAATTTTATCTGATTTTGAAAACTTTGTCACAGGAAATCATAATTAGTAGCAAGCAAGCATAATTTGATCTGATTGTGAAAATGTTGTCACAGGAAATCATAACTGGTAGCAAGCAAGCATAATTTGATCTGATTTTGAAAATGCTGTCACAGGAAATCATAACTCGTAGCAAGCAAGCATAATTTGATCTGATTTTGAAGATGTTGTCACAGGAAATCATAACTGGTAGAAAGCATGCAAGCGTAATTCGATCTGATTTTGAGAATGTTGTCACAGGAAATTATAACTGGTAGCAAGCAAGCATAATTCGACCTGATTTTGAAAATGTTGTCACAGGAAATCATAACTGGTAGCAAGCAAGCATAATTTGATCTGATTTTGAAAACTTTGTCACAGGAAATGATAACTGGTAGCAAGCAAGCATAATTCGACCTGATTTTGAAAACTTTGTCACAGGAAATGATAACTGGTAGCAAGCAAGCATAATTTGATCTGATTTTGAAAACTTTGTCACAGGAAATCATAACTGGTAGCAAGCAAGCATAATTTGATCTGATTTTGAAAATGTTGTCACAGGAAATCATAACTGGTACCAAGCAAGCATAATTTGATCTGATTTTGAAAACTTTATCAAAGGAAATCATAACTGGTAGCAAGCAAGCATAATTTGATCTGATTTTGAAAACTTTGTCACAGGAAATCATAACTGGTAGCAAGCAAGCATAATTTGAACTGATTTTGAAAACGTTGTCACAGGAGTTGATAACTGGTAGCAAGCAAGCATAATTTGATCTGGTTTTGAAAATGTTGTCACAGGAAATCATAGCTGGTAGCAAGCAAACATAATTTGATCTGATTTTGAAAATGTTGTCACAGGAAATCATAACTGGTAGCAAGCAAGCATAATTTGATCTGATTTTGAAAACTTTGTCACAGGAAATGATAACTGGTAGCAAGCAAGCATAATTCGACCTGATTTTGAAAACTTTGTCACAGGAAATGATAACTGGTAGCAAGCAAGCATAATTTGATCTGATTTTGAAAACTTTGTAAAAGGAAATCATAACTGGTAGCAAGCAAGCATAATTTGATCTGATTGTGAAAACGTTGTCACAGGAATTGATAACTGGTAGCAAGCAAGCATAATTTGATCTGATTTTGAAAATGTTGTCACAGGAAATGATAACTGGTAGCAAGCAAGGATAATTTGACCTGATTTTGAAAATGTTGTCACAGGAAATCATAACTGGTAGCAAGCAAGCGTAATTTGATCTGGTTTTGAAAATGTTGTCACAGGAAATCATAACTGGTAGCAAGCAAGCATAATTTGATCTGATTTTGAAAATGTTATCACAGGAAATCATAACTGGTAGCAAGCAAGCATAATTTGATCTGATTTTGAAAATGTTGTCACACGAAATCATAACTGGTACCAAGCAAGCATAATTTGATCTGATTTTGAAAACTTTATCACAGGAAATCATAACTGGTAGCAAGCAAGCATAATTTGATCTGATTTTGAAAACTTTGTCACAGGAAATCATAACTGGTAGCAAGCAAGCATAATTTGATCTGATTTTGAAAACGTTGTCACAGGTATTGATAACTGGTAGCAAGCAAGCATAATTTGATCTGGTTTTGAAAATGTTGTCACAGGAAATCATAACTGGTAGCAAGCAAGCATAATTTGATCTGATTTTGAAAATGTTGTCACAGGAAATCATAATTAGTAGCAAGCAAGCATAATTTGATCTGATTGTGAAAATGTTGTCACAGGTATTGATAACTGGTAGCAAGCAAGCATAATTTGATCTGATTTTGAAAATGTTGTCACAGGAAATGATAACTGGTAGCAAGCAAGGATAATTTGACCTGATTTTGAAAATGTTGTCACAGGAAATCATAACTGGTAGCAAGCAAGCGTAATTTGATCTGGTTTTGAAAATGTTGTCACAGGAAATCATAACTGGTAGCAAGCAAGCATAATTTGATCTGATTTTGAAAATGTTATCACAGGAAATCATAACTGGTAGCAAGCAAGCATAATTTGATCTGATTTTGAAAATGTTGTCACACGAAATCATAACTGGTACCAAGCAAGCATAATTTGATCTGATTTTGAAAACTTTATCACAGGAAATCATAACTGGTAGCAAGCAAGCATAATTTTATCTGATTTTGAAAATGTTGTCACAGGAAATCATAACTGGTACCAAGCAAGCATAATTTGATCTGATTTTGAAAACTTTATCAAAGGAAATCATAACTGGTAGCAAGCAAGCATAATTTGATCTGATTTTGAAAACTTTGTCACAGGAAATCATAACTGGTAGCAAGCAAGCATAATTTGAACTGATTTTGAAAACGTTGTCACAGGAGTTGATAACTGGTAGCAAGCAAGCATAATTTGATCTGGTTTTGAAAATGTTGTCACAGGAAATCATAGCTGGTAGCAAGCAAACATAATTTGATCTGATTTTGAAAATGTTGTCACAGGAAATCATAACTGGTAGCAAGCAAGCATAATTTGATCTGATTTTGAAAACTTTGTCACAGGAAATGATAACTGGTAGCAAGCAAGCATAATTCGACCTGATTTTGAAAACTTTGTCACAGGAAATGATAACTGGTAGCAAGCAAGCATAATTTGATCTGATTTTGAAAACTTTGTAAAAGGAAATCATAACTGGTAGCAAGCAAGCATAATTTGATCTGATTGTGAAAACGTTGTCACAGGAATTGATAACTGGTAGCAAGCAAGCATAATTTGATCTGATTTTGAAAATGTTGTCACAGGAAATGATAACTGGTAGCAAGCAAGGATAATTTGACCTGATTTTGAAAATGTTGTCACAGGAAATCATAACTGGTAGCAAGCAAGCGTAATTTGATCTGGTTTTGAAAATGTTGTCACAGGAAATCATAACTGGTAGCAAGCAAGCATAATTTGATCTGATTTTGAAAATGTTATCACAGGAAATCATAACTGGTAGCAAGCAAGCATAATTTGATCTGATTTTGAAAATGTTGTCACACGAAATCATAACTGGTACCAAGCAAGCATAATTTGATCTGATTTTGAAAACTTTATCACAGGAAATCATAACTGGTAGCAAGCAAGCATAATTTGATCTGATTTTGAAAACTTTGTCACAGGAAATCATAACTGGTAGCAAGCAAGCATAATTTGATCTGATTTTGAAAACGTTGTCACAGGTATTGATAACTGGTAGCAAGCAAGCATAATTTGATCTGGTTTTGAAAATGTTGTCACAGGAAATCATAACTGGTAGCAAGCAAGCATAATTTGATCTGATTTTGAAAATGTTGTCACAGGAAATCATAATTAGTAGCAAGCAAGCATAATTTGATCTGATTGTGAAAATGTTGTCACAGGAAATCATAACTGGTAGCAAGCAAGCATAATTTGATCTGATTTTGAAAATGTTGTCACAGGAAATTGTAACTGGTAGCAAGCAAGCATAATTCGACCTGATTTTGAAAACTTTGTCACAGGAAATGATAACTGGTAGCAAGCAAGCATAATTTGATCTGATTTTGAAAACTTTGTCACAGGAAATCATAACTGGTAGCAAGCAAGCATAATTTGATCTGATTTTGAAAACGTTGTCACAGGAATTGATAACTGGTAGCAAGCAAGCATAATTTGATCTGATTTTGAAAATGTTGTCACAGGAAATGTTAACTGGTAGCAAGCAAGGATAATTTGATCTGACTTTGAAAATGTTGTCACAGGAAATCATAACTGGTAGCAAGCAAGCATAATTTGATCTGATTTTGAAAATGTTGTCACAGGAAATCATAACTGGTAGAAAGCATGCAAGCCTAATTCGATCTGATTTTGAGAATGTTGTCACAGGAAATCATAACTGGTACAAAGCATGCAAGCCTAATTCGATCTGATTTTGAGAATGTTGTCACAGGAAATTATAACTGGTAGCAAGCAAGCATAATTCGACCTGATTTTGAAAATGTTGTCACAGGAAATCATAATTAGTAGCAAGCAAGCATAATTTGATCTGATTGTGAAAATGTTGTCACAGGAAATCATAACTGGTAGCAAGCAAGCATAATTTGATCTGATTTTGAAAACTTTGTCACAGGAAATCATAACTGGTAGCAAGCAAGCATAATTTGATCTGATTTTGAAAATGTTGTCACAGGAAATCATAACTGGTAGAAAGCATGCAAGCCTAATTCGATCTGATTTTGAGAATGTTGTCACAGGAAATCATAACTGGTAGAAAGCATGCAAGCCTAATTCGATCTGATTTTGAGAATGTTGTCACAGGAAATTATAACTGGTAGCAAGCAAGCATAATTCGACCTGATTTTGAAAATGTTGCCACAGGAAATCATAACTGGTAGCAAGCAAGCATAATTTGATCTGATTGTGAAAATGTTGTCACAGGAAATCATAACTGGTAGCAAGCAAGCATAATTTGATCTGATTTTGAAAATGTTGTCACAGGAAATCATAACTGGTAGCAAGCAAGCATAATTTGATCTGATTTTGAAAACGTTGTCACAGGTATTGATAACTGGTAGCAAGCAAGCATAATTTGATCTGGTTTTGAAAATGTTGTCACAGGAAATCATAACTGGTAGCAAGCAAGCATAATTTGATCTGATTTTGAAAATGTTGTCACAGGAAATCATAATTAGTAGCAAGCAAGCATAATTTGATCTGATTGTGAAAATGTTGTCACAGGAAATCATAACTGGTAGCAAGCAAGCATAATTTGATCTGATTTTGAAAACTTTGTCACAGGAAATCATAACTGGTAGCAAGCAAGCATAATTTGATCTGATTTTGAAAATGTTGTCACAGGAAATCATAACTGGTAGAAAGCATGCAAGCCTAATTCGATCTGATTTTGAGAATGTTGTCACAGGAAATCATAACTGGTAGAAAGCATGCAAGCCTAATTCGATCTGATTTTGAGAATGTTGTCACAGGAAATTATAACTGGTAGCAAGCAAGCATAATTCGACCTGATTTTGAAAATGTTGCCACAGGAAATCATAACTGGTAGCAAGCAAGCATAATTTGATCTGATTGTGAAAATGTTGTCACAGGAAATCATAACTGGTAGCAAGCAAGCATAATTTGATCTGATTTTGAAAATGTTGTCACAGGAAATCATAACTGGTAGCAAGCAAGCATAATTTGATCTGATTTTGAAAACGTTGTCACAGGAATTGATAACTGGTAGCAAGCAAGCATAATTTGATCTGGTTTTGAAAATGTTGTCACAGGAAATCATAACTGGTAGCAAGCAAGCATAATTTGATCTGATTTTGAAAATGTTGTCACAGGAAATCATAACTGGTAACAAGCAAGCATAATTTGATCTGATTTTGAAAACTTTGTCACAGGAAATCATAACTGGTAGCAAGCAAGCATAATTTGATCTGGTTTTGAAAATGTTGTCACAGGAAATCATAACTGGTAGCAAGCAAACAAAATTTGATCTGACTTTGAAAACTTTGTCACAGGAAATCATAACTGGTAGCAAGCAAGCATAATTTGATCTGATTTTGAAAATGTTGTCACAGGAAATCATAGCTGGTAGCAAGCAAGCATAATTTGATCTGATTGCGAAAATGTTGTCACAGGAAATCATAACTGGTAGCAAGCAAGCATAATTTGATCTGATTTTGAAAATGTTGTCACAGGAAATCATAACTGGTAGCAAGCATAATTTGTTCTGATTTTGAAAACTTTGTCACAGGAAATCATAATTAGTAGCAAGCAAGCATAATTTGATCTGATTGTGAAAATGTTGTCACAGGAAATCATAACTGGTAGCAAGCAAGCATAATTTGATCTGATTTTGAAAATGTTGTCACAGGAAATTGTAACTGGTAGCAAGCAAGCATAATTCGACCTGATTTTGAAAACTTTGTCACAGGAAATGATAACTGGTAGCAAGCAAGCATAATTTGATCTGATTTTGAAAACTTTGTCACAGGAAATCATAACTGGTAGCAAGCAAGCATAATTTGATCTGATTTTGAAAACGTTGTCACAGGAATTGATAACTGGTAGCAAGCAAGCATAATTTGATCTGATTTTGAAAATGTTGTCACAGGAAATGTTAACTGGTAGCCAGCAAGGATAATTTGATCTGATTTTGAAAATGTTGTCACAGGAAATTATAACTGGTAGCAAGCAAGCATAATTTGATCTGGTTTTGAAAATGTTGTCACAGGAAATCATAACTGGTAGCAAGCAAGCATAATTTGATCTGATTTTGAAAATGTTGTCACAGGAAATCATAACTGGTAGCAACCAAGCATAATTTGATCTGATTTTGAAAATGTTGTCACAGGAAATCATAACTGGTAGCAAGCAAGCATAATTTGATCTGATTTTGAAAATGTTGTCACAGGAAATCATAACTGGTAGCAAGCAAGCATAATTTGATCTGATTTTGAAAACTTTGTCACAGGAAATCATAACTGGTAGCAAGCAAGCATAATTTGATCTGATTTTGAAAATGTTGTCACAGGAAATCATAACTGGTAGCAAGCAAGCATAATTTGATCTGAATTTGAAAACTTTGTCACAGGAAATCATAACTGGTAGCAAGCAAGCATAATTTGATCTGATTTTGAAAATGTTGTCACAGGAAATCATAACTGGTAGCAAGCAAGCATAATTGGATCTGATTTTGAAAACGTTGTCACAGGAATTGATAACTGGTAGCAAGCAAGCATCATTTGATCTGATTTTGAAAATGTTGTCACAGGAAATGATAACTGGTAGCAAGCAAGGATAATTTGATCTGATTTTGAAAATGTTGTCACAGGAAATCATAACTGGTAGCAAGCAAGCATAATTTGATCTGGTTTTAAAAATGTTGTCACAGGAAATCATAACTGGTAGCAAGCAAGCATTATTTGATCTGATTTTGAAAATGTTGTCACAGGAAATCATAACTGGTAGCAAGCAAGCATAATTTGATCTGATTTTGAAAATGTTGTCACAGGAAATCATAACTGGTACCAAGCAAGCATAATTTGATCTGATTTTGAAAACTTTATCACAGGAAATCATAACTGGTAGCAAGCAAGCATAATTTGATCTGATTTTGAAAACTTTGTCACAGGAAATCATAACTGGTAGCAAGCAAGCATAATTTGATCTGATTTTGAAAACGTTGTCACAGGAATTGATAACTGGTAGCAAGCAAGCATAATTTGATCTGGTTTTGAAAATGTTGTCACAGGAAATCATAGCTGGTAGCAAGCAAACATAATTTGATCTGATTTTGAAAATGTTGTCACAGGAAATCATAACTGGTAGCAAGCAAGCATAATTTGATCTGATTTTGAAAACTTTGTCACAGGAAATGATAACTGGTAGCAAGCAAGCATAATTCGATCTGATTTTGAAAACTTTGTCACAGGAAATGATAACTGGTAGCAAGCAAGCATAATTTGATCTGATTTTGAAAACTTTGTAAAAGGAAATCATAACTGGTAGCAAGCAAGCATAATTTGATCTGATTGTGAAAACGTTGTCACAGGAATTGATAACTGGTAGCAAGCAAGCATAATTTGATCTGATTTTGAAAATGTTGTCACAGGAAATGATAACTGGTAGCAAGCAAGGATAATTTGATCTGATTTTGAAAATGTTGTCACAGGAAATCATAACTGGTAGCAAGCAAGCATAATTTTATCTGGTTTTGAAAATGTTGTCACAGGAAATCATAACTGGTAGCAAGCAAGCATAATTTGATCTGATTTTGAAAATGTTATCACAGGAAATCATAACTGGTAGCATGCAAGCATAATTTGATCTGATTTTGAAAATGTTGTCACAGGAAATCATAACTGGTACCAAGCAAGCATAATTTGATCTGATTTTGAAAACTTTATCACAGGAAATCATAACTGGTAGCAAGCAAGCATAATTTGATCTGATTTTGAAAACTTTGTCACAGGAAATCATAACTGGTAGCAAGCAAGCATAATTTGATCTGATTTTGAAAACGTTGTCACAGGTATTGATAACTGGTAGCAAGCAAGCATAATTTGATCTGGTTTTGAAAATGTTGTCACAGGAAATCATAACTGGTAGCAAGCAAGCATAATTTGATCTGATTTTGAAAATGTTGTCACTGGAAATCATAACTGGTAGCAAGCAAGCATAATTTGATCTGATTTTGAAAACTTTGTCACAGGAAATCATAACTGGTAGCAAGCAAGCATAATTTGATCTGGTTTTGAAAATGTTGTCACAGGAAATCATAACTGGTAGCAAGCAAGCATAATTTGATCTGATTTTGAAAACGTTGTCACAGGAAATCATAACTGGTAGCAACCAAGCATAATTTGATCTGATTTTGAAAACTTTGTCACTGGAAATCATAACTGGTAGCAAGCAAGCATAATTTGATCTGATTTTGAAAATGTTGTCACAGGAAATCATAACTGGTACCAAGCAAGCATAATTTGATCTGATTTTGAAAACTTTATCACAGGAAATCATAACTGGTAGCAAGCAAGCATAATTTGATCTGATTTTGAAAACTTTGTCACAGGAAATCATAACTGGTAGCAAGCAAGGATAATTTGATCTGATTTTGAAAATGTTGTCACAGGAAATCATAACTGGTAGCAAGCAAGCATAATTTGATCTGATTTTGAAAATGTTGTCACAGGAAATCATAACTGGTAGCAAGCAAGCATAATTGGATCTGATTTTGAAAACGTTGTCACAGGAATTGATAACTGGTAGCAAGCAAGCATAATTTGATCTGATTTTGAAAACGTTGTCACAGGAATTGATAACTGGTAGCAAGCAAGCATAATTTGATCTGATTTTGAAAATGTTGTCACAGGAAATGATAACTGGTAGCAAGCAAGGATAATTTGATCTGATTTTGAAAATGTTGTCACAGGAAATCATAACTGGTAGCAAGCAAGCATAATTAGATCTGGTTTTGAAAATGTTGTCACAGGAAATCATAACTGGTAGCAAGCAAGCATAATTTGATCTGATTTTGAAAATGTTATCACAGGAAATCATAACTGGTAGCAAGCAAGCATAATTTGATCTGATTTTGAAAATGTTGTCACAGGAAATCATAACTGGTACCAAGCAAGCATAATTTGATCTGATTTTGAAAACTTTATGACAGGAAATCATAACTGGTAGCAAGCAAGCATAATTTGATCTGATTTTGAAAACTTTGTCACAGGAAATCATAACTGGTAGCAAGCAAGCATAATTTGATATGATTTTGAAAACGTTGTCACAGGTATTGATAACTGGTAGCAAGCAAGCATAATTTGATCTGGTTTTGAAAATGTTGTCACAGGAAATCATAACTGGTAGCAAGCAAGCATAATTTGATCTGATTTTGAAAATGTTGTCACAGGAAATCATAACTGATAGCAAGCAAGCATAATTTGATCTGATTTTGAAAACTTTGTCACAGGAAATCATAACTGGTAGCAAGCAAGCATAATTTGATCTGGTTTTGAAAATGTTGTCACAGGAAATCATAACTGGTAGCAAGCAAGCATAATTTGATCTGATTTTGAAAATGTTGTCACAGGAAATCATAACTGGTAGCAACCAAGCATAATTTGATCTGATTTTGAAAATGTTGTCACAGGAAATCATAACTGGTAGCAAGGAAGCATAATTTGATCTGAGTGTGAAAATGTTGTCACAGGAAATCATAACTGGTAGCAAGCAAGCATAATTTGATCTGATTTTGAAAATGTTGTCACAGGAAATCATAACTGGTAGCAAGCAAGCATAATTTGATCTGATTTTGAAAACTTTGTCACAGGAAATCATAATTAGTAGCAAACAAGCATAATTTGATCTGATTGTGAAAATGTTGTCACAGGAAATCATAACTGGTACCAAGCAAGCATAATTTGATCTGATTTTGAAAATGTTGTCACAGGAAATTGTAACTGGTAGCAAGCAAGCATAATTCGACCTGATTTTGAAAACTTTGTCACTGGAAATCATAATTGGTAGCAAGCAAGCATAATTTGATCTGATTTTGAAAATGTTGTCACAGGAAATAATAACTGGTAGCAAGCAAGCATAATTTGATCTGATTTTGAAAACGTTGTCACAGGAATTGATAACTGCTAGCATGCAAGCATAATTTAATCTGGTTTTGAAAATGTTGTCACAGGAAATCATAACTGGTAGCAAGCAAGCATAATTTGATCTGATTTTGAAAATGTTGTCACAGGAAATCATAACTGGTAGCAAGCAAGCATAATTTGATCTGATTTTGAAAACTTTGTCACAGGAAATCATAACTGGTAGCAAGCAAGCATAATTTGATCTGGTTTTGAAAATGTTGTCACAGGAAATCATAACTGGTAGCAAGCAAACAAAATTTGATCTGATTTTGAAAACTTTGTCACAGGAAATCATAACTGGTAGCAAGCAAGCATAATTTGATCTGATTTTGAAAATGTTGTCACAGGAAATCATAGCTGGTAGCAAGCAAGCATAATTTGATCTGATTGCGAAAATGTTGTCACAGGAAATCGTAACTGGTAGCAAGCAAGCATAATTTGATCTGATTTTGAAAATGTTGTCACAGGAAATCATAACTGGTAGCAAGCAAGCATAATTTGTTCTGATTTTGAAAACTTTGTCACAGGAAATCATAATTAGTAGCAAGCAAGCATAATTTGATCTGATTGTGAAAATGTTGTCACAGGAAATCATAACTGGTAGCAAGCAAGCATAATTTGATCTGATTTTGAAAATGTTGTCACAGGAAATTGTAACTGGTAGCAAGCAAGCATAATTCGACCTGATTTTGAAAACTTTGTCACAGGAAATGATAACTGGTAGCAAGCAAGCATAATTTGATCTGATTTTGAAAACTTTGTCACAGGAAATCATAACTGGTAGCAAGCAAGCATAATTTGATCTGATTTTGAAAACGTTGTCACAGGAATTGATAACTGGTAGCAAGCAAGCATAATTTGATCTGATTTTGAAAATGTTGTCACAGGAAATGTTAACTGGTAGCAAGCAAGGATAATTTGATCTGATTTTGAAAATGTTGTCACAGGAAATTATAACTGGTAGCAAGCAAGCATAATTTGATCTGGTTTTGAAAATTTTGTCACAGGAAATCATAACTGGTAGCAAGCAAGCATAATTTGATCTGATTTTGAAAATGTTGTCACAGGAAATCATAACTGGTAGCAAGCAAGCATAATTTGATCTGATTTTGAAAATGTTGTCACAGGAAATCATAACTGGTAGCAAGCAAGCATAATTTGATCAGATTTTGAAAATGTTGTCACAGGAAATCATAACCGGTAGCAAGCAAGCATAATTTGATCTGATTTTGAAAACTTTGTCACAGGAAATCATAACTGGTAGCAAGCAAGCATAATTTGATCTGATTTTGAAAATGTTGTCACAGGAAATCATAACTGGTAGCAAGCAAGCATAATTTGATCTGATTTTGAAAACTTTGTCACAGGAAATCATAACTGGTAGCAAGCAAGCATAATTTTATCTGATTTTGAAAATGTTGTCACAGGAAATCATAACTGGTAGCAAGCAAGCATAATTGGATCTGATTTTGAAAACGTTGTCACAGGAATTGATAACTGGTAGCAAGCAAGCATAATTTGATCTGATTTTGAAAATGTTGTCACAGGAAATCATAACTGGTAGCAAGCAAGCATAATTTGATCAGATTTTGAAAATGTTGTCACAGGAAATCATAACCGGTAGCAAGCAAGCATAATTTGATCTGATTTTGAAAACTTTGTCACAGGAAATCATAACTGGTAGCAAGCAAGCATAATTTGATCTGATTTTGAAAATGTTGTCACAGGAAATCATAACTGGTAGCAAGCAAGCATAATTTGATCTGATTTTGAAAACTTTGTCACAGGAAATCATAACTGGTAGCAAGCAAGCATAATTTGATCTGATTTTGAAAATGTTGTCACAGGAAATCATAACTGGTAGCAAGCAAGCATAATTGGATCTGATTTTGAAAACGTTGTCACAGGAATTGATAACTGGTAGCAAGCAAGCATAATTTGATCTGATTTTGAAAATGTTGTCACAGGAAATGATAACTGGTAGCAAGCAAGGATAATTTGATCTAATTTTGAAAATGTTGTCACAGGAAATCATAACTGGTAGCAAGCAAGCATAATTTGATCTGGTTTTAAAAATGTTGTCACAGGAAATCATAACTGGTAGCAAGCAAGCATTATTTGATCTGATTTTGAAAATGTTGTCACAGGAAATCATAACTGGTAGCAAGCAAGCATAATTTGATCTGATTTTGAAAATGATGTCACAGGAAATCATAACTGGTACCAAGCAAGCATAATTTGATCTGATTTTGAAAACTTTATCACAGGAAATCATAACTGGTAGCAAGCAAGCATAATTTGATCTGATTTTGAAAACGTTGTCACAGGAATTGATAACTAATAGCAAGCAAGCATAATTTGATCTGGTTTTGAAAATGTTGTCACAGGAAATCATAGCTGGTAGCAAGTAAACATAATTTGATCTGATTTTGAAAATGTTGTCACAGGAAATCATAACTGGTAGCAAGCAAGCATAATTTGATCTGATTTTGAAAACTTTGTCACAGGAAATGATAACTGGTAGCAAGCAAGCATAATTCGACCTGATTTTGAAAACTTTGTCACAGGAAATGATAACTGGTAGCAAGCAAGCATAATTTGATCTGATTTTGAAAATGTTGTCACAAGAAATCATAACTGGTAGCAAGCAAGCATTATTTGATCTGGTTTTGAAAATGTTGTCACAGGAAATCATAACTGGTAGCAAGCAAGCATAATTTGATCTGATTTTGAAAATGTTATCACAGGAAATCATAACTGGTAGCAAGCAAGCATAATTTGATCTGATTTTGAAAATGTTGTCACAGGAAATCATAACTGGTACCAAGCAAGCATAATTTGATCTGATTTTGAAAATGTTGTCACAGGAAATCATAACTGGTAGCAACCAAGCATAATTTGATCTGATTTTGAAAATGTTGTCACAGGAAATCATAACTGGTAGCAAGGAAGCATAATTTGATCTGATTGTGAAAATGTTGTCACAGGAAATCATAACTGGTAGCAAGCAAGCATAATTTGATCTGATTTTGAAAATGTTGTCACAGGAAATCATAACTGGTAGCAAGCAAGCATAATTTGATCTGATTTTGAAAACTTTGTCACAGGAAATCATAATTAGTAGCAAACAAGCATAATTTGATCTGATTGTGAAAATGTTGTCACAGGAAATCATAACTGGTACCAAGCAAGCATAATTTGATCTGATTTTGAAAATGTTGTCACAGGAAATTGTAACTGGTAGCAAGCAAGCATAATTCGACCTGATTTTGAAAACTTTGTCACAGGAAATCATAATTGGTATCAAGCAAGCATAATTTGATCTGATTTTGAAAATGTTGTCACAGGAAATCATAACTGGTAGCAAGCAAGCATAATTTGATCTGATTTTGAAAACGTTGTCACAGGAATTGATAACTGGTAGCAAGCAAGCATAATTTAATCTGGTTTTGAAAATGTTGTCACAGGAAATCATATCTGGTAGCAAGCAAGCATAATTTGATCTGATTTTGAAAATGTTGTCACAGGAAATCATAACTGGTAGCAAGCAAGCATAATTTGATCTGATTTTGAAAACTTTGTCACAGGAAATCATAACTGGTAGCAAGCAAGCATAATTTGATCTGGTTTTGAAAATGTTGTCACAGGAAATCATAACTGGTAGCAAGCAAACAAAATTAGATCTGATTTTGAAAACTTTGTCACAGGAAATCATAACTGGTAGCAAGCAAGCATAATTTGATCTGATTTTGAAAATGTTGT
The DNA here is from genome assembly GCA_963930735.1 of Dioctria linearis. Lineage (NCBI taxonomy): Eukaryota > Metazoa > Arthropoda > Insecta > Diptera > Asilidae > Dioctria > Dioctria linearis. The sequence goes on along the minus strand of OZ005742.1, from coordinate 64,944,482 downwards.
CACAGGAAATCATAGCTGGTAGCAAGCAAGCATAATTTGATCTGATTGCGAAAATGTTGTCACAGGAAATCGTAACTGGTAGCAAGCAAGCATAATTTGATCTGATTTTGAAAATGTTGTCACAGGAAATCATAACTGGTAGCAAGCAAGCATAATTTGTTCTGATTTTGAAAACTTTGTCACAGGAAATCATAATTAGTAGCAAGCAAGCATAATTTGATCTGATTGTGAAAATGTTGTCACAGGAAATCATAACTGGTAGCAAGCAAGCATAATTTGATCTGATTTTGAAAATGTTGTCACAGGAAATTGTAACTGGTAGCAAGCAAGCATAATTCGACCTGATTTTGAAAACTTTGTCACAGGAAATGATAACTGGTAGCAAGCAAGCATAATTTGATCTGATTTTGAAAACTTTGTCACAGGAAATCATAACTGGTAGCAAGCAAGCATAATTTGATCTGATTTTGAAAACGTTGTCACAGGAATTGATAACTGGTAGCAAGCAAGCATAATTTGATCTGATTTTGAAAATGTTGTCACAGGAAATGTTAACTGGTAGCAAGCAAGGATAATTTGATCTGATTTTGAAAATGTTGTCACAGGAAATTATAACTGGTAGCAAGCAAGCATAATTTGATCTGGTTTTGAAAATTTTGTCACAGGAAATCATAACTGGTAGCAAGCAAGCATAATTTGATCTGATTTTGAAAATGTTGTCACAGGAAATCATAACTGGTAGCAAGCAAGCATAATTTGATCTGATTTTGAAAATGTTGTCACAGGAAATCATAACTGGTAGCAAGCAAGGATAATTTGATCTGATTTTGAAAATGTTGTCACAGGAAATTATAACTGGTAGCAAGCAAGCATAATTTGATCTGGTTTTGAAAATTTTGTCACAGGAAATCATAACTGGTAGCAAGCAAGCATAATTTGATCTGATTTTGAAAATGTTGTCACAGGAAATCATAACTGGTAGCAAGCAAGCATAATTTGATCTGATTTTGAAAATGTTGTCACAGGAAATCATAACTGGTAGCAAGCAAGCATAATTTGATCAGATTTTGAAAATGTTGTCACAGGAAATCATAACTGGTAGCAAGCAAGCATAATTTGATCTGATTTTGAAAACTTTGTCACAGGAAATCATAACTGGTAGCAAGCAAGCATAATTTGATCTGATTTTGAAAATGTTGTCACAGGAAATCATAACTGGTAGCAAGCAAGCATAATTTGATCTGATTTTGAAAACTTTGTCACAGGAAATCATAACTGGTAGCAAGCAAGCATAATTTGATCTGATTTTGAAAATGTTGTCACAGGAAATCATAACTGGTAGCAAGCAAGCATAATTGAATCTGATTTTGAAAACGTTGTCACAGGAATTGATAACTGGTAGCAAGCAAGCATAATTTGATCTGATTTTGAAAATGTTGTCACAGGAAATGATAACTGGTAGCAAGCAAGGATAATTTGATCTAATTTTGAAAATGTTGTCACAGGAAATCATAACTGGTAGCAAGCAAGCATAATTTGATCTGGTTTTAAAAATGTTGTCACAGGAAATCATAACTGGTAGCAAGCAAGCATTATTTGATCTGATTTTGAAAATGTTGTCACAGGAAATCATAACTGGTAGCAAGCAAGCATAATTTGATCTGATTTTGAAAATGATGTCACAGGAAATCATAACTGGTACCAAGCAAGCATAATTTGATCTGATTTTGAAAACTTTATCACAGGAAATCATAACTGGTAGCAAGCAAGCATAATTTGATCTGATTTTGAAAACTTTGTCACAGGAAATCATAACTGGTAGCAAGCAAGCATAATTTGATCTGATTTTGAAAACGTTGTCACAGGAATTGATAACTGGTAGCAAGCAAGCATAATTTGATCTGGTTTTGAAAATGTTGTCACAGGAAATCATAGCTGGTAGCAAGTAAACATAATTTGATCTGATTTTGAAAATGTTGTCACAGGAAATCATAACTGGTAGCAAGCAAGCATAATTTGATCTGATTTTGAAAACTTTGTCACAGGAAATGATAACTGGTAGCAAGCAAGCATAATTCGACCTGATTTTGAAAACTTTGTCACAGGAAATGATAACTGGTAGCAAGCAAGCATAATTTGATCTGATTTTGAAAACTTTGTCACAGGAAATCATAACTGGTAGCAAGCAAGCATAATTTGATCTGATTGTGAAAACGTTGTCACAGGAATTGATAACTGGTAGCAAGCAAGCATAATTTGATCTGATTTTGAAAATGTTGTCACAGGAAATGATAACTGGTAGCAAGCAAGGATAGTTTGATCTGATTTTGAAAATGTTGTCACAGGAAATCATAACTGGTAGCAAGCAAGCATAATTTGATCTGGTTTTGAAAATGTTGTCACAGGAAATCATAACTGGTAGCAAGCAAGCATAATTTGATCTGATTTTGAAAATGTTATCACAGGAAATCATAACTGGTAGCAAGCAAGCATAATTTGATCTGATTTTGAAAATGTTGTCACAGGAAATCATAACTGGTACCAAGCAAGCATAATTTGATCTGATTTTGAAAACTTTATCACAGGAAATCATAACTGGTAGCAAGCAAGCATAATTTGATCTGATTTTGAAAACTTTGTCACAGGAAATCATAACTGGTAGCAAGCAAGCATAATTTGATCTGATTTTGAAAACGTTGTCACAGGTATTGATAACTGGTAGCAAGCAAGCATAATTTGATCTGGTTTTGAAAATGTTGTCACAGGAAATCATAACTGGTAGCAAGCAAGCATAATTTGATCTGATTTTGAAAATGTTGTCACAGGAAATCATAACTGGTAGCAATCAAGCATAATTTGATCTGATTTTGAAAACTTTGTCACAGGAAATCATAACTGGTAGCAAGCAAGCATAATTTGATCTGGTTTTGAAAATGTTGTCACAGGAAATCATAACTGGTAGCAAGCAAGCATAATTTGATCTGATTTTGAAAACTTTGTCACAGGAAATCATAACTGGTAGCAACCAAGCATAATTTGATCTGATTTTGAAAATGTTGTCACAGGAAATCATAACTGGTAGCAAGGAAGCATAATTTGATCTGATTGTGAAAATGTTGTCACAGGAAATCATAACTGGTAGCAAGCAAGCATAATTTGATCTGATTTTGAAAATGTTGTCACAGGAAATCATAACTGGTAGCAAGCAAGCATAATTTGATCTGATTTTGAAAACTTTGTCACAGGAAATCATAAATGGTAGCAAGCAAGCATAATTTGATCTGATTTTGAAAATGTTGTCACAGGAAATCATAACTGGTAGAAAGCATGCAAGCCTAATTCGATCTGATTTTGAGAATGTTGTCACAGGAAATCATAACTGGTAGAAAGCATGCAAGCCTAATTCGATCTGATTTTGAGAATGTTGTCACAGGAAATTATAACTGGTAGCAAGCATGCATAATTCGACCTGATTTTGAAAATGTTGCCACAGGAAATCATAACTGGTAGCAAGCAAGCATAATTTGATCTGATTGTGAAAATGTTGTCACAGGAAATCATAACTGGTAGCAAGCAAGCATAATTTGATCTGATTTTGAAAATGTTGTCACAGGAAATCATAACTGGTAGCAAGCAAGCATAATTTGATCTGATTTTGAAAACGTTGTCACAGGAATTGATAACTGGTAGCAAGCAAGCATAATTTGATCTGGTTTTGAAAATGTTGTCACAGGAAATCATAACTGGTAGCAAGCAAGCATAATTTGATCTGATTTTGAAAATGTTGTCACAGGAAATCATAACTGGTAGCAAGCAAGCATAATTTGATCTGATTTTGAAAACTTTGTCACAGGAAATCATAACTGGTAGCAAGCAAGCATAATTTGATCTGGTTTTGAAAATGTTGTCACAGGAAATCATAACTGGTAGCAAGCAAGCATAATTCGACCTGATTTTGAAAACTTTGTCACAGGAAATGATAACTGGTAGCAAGCAAGCATAATTTGATCTGATTTTGAAAACTTTGTCACAGGAAATCATAACTGGTAGCAAGCAAGCATAATTTGATCTGATTTTGAAAACGTTGTCACAGGAATTGATAACTGGTAGCAAGCAAGCATAATTTGATCTGATTTTGAAAATGTTGTCACAGGAAATGTTAACTGGTAGCAAGCAAGGATAATTTGATCTGATTTTGAAAATGTTGTCACAGGAAATTATAACTGGTAGCAAGCAAGCATAATTTGATCTGGTTTTGAAAATGTTGTCACAGGAAATCATAACTGGTAGCAAGCAAGCATAATTTGATCTGATTTTGAAAATGTTGTCACAGGAAATCATAACTGGTAGCAAGCAAGCATAATTTGATCTGATTTTGAAAATGTTGTCACAGGAAATCATAACTGGTAGCAAGCAAGCATAATTTGATCTGATTTTGAAAATGTTGTCACAGGAAATCATAATTGGTAGCAAGCAAGCATAATTTGATCTGATTTTGAAAACTTTGTCACAGGAAATCATAACTGGTAGCAAGCAAGCATAATTTGATCTGATTTTGAAAATGTTGTCACAGGAAATCATAACTGGTAGCAAGCAAGCATAATTTGATCTGATTTTGAAAACTTTGTCACAGGAAATCATAACTGGTAGCAAGCAAGCATAATTTGATCTGATTTTGAAAATGTTGTCACAGGAAATCATAACTGGTAGCAAGCAAGCATAATTGGATCTGATTGTGAAAATGTTGTCACAGGAAATCATAACTGGTAGCAAGCAAGCATAATTTGATCTGATTTTGAAAATGTTGTCACAGGAAATCATAACTGGTAGCAAGCAAGCATAATTTGATCTGATTTTGGAAACTTTGTCACAGGAAATCATAATTAGTAGCAAGAAAGCATAATTTGATCTGATTGTGAAAATGTTGTCACAGGAAATCATAACTGGTAGCAAGCAAGCATACTTTGATCTGATTTTGAAAATGTTGTCACAGGAAATCATAACTGGTAGCAAGCAAGCATAATTTGATCTGATTTTGAAAATGTTGTCACAGGAAATCATAACTGGTAGCAAGCAAGCATAATTTGATCTGATTTTGAAAACTTTGTCACAGGAAATCATAACTGGTAGCAAGCAAGCATAATTTGATCTGATTTTGAAAACTTTGTCACAGGAAATCATAACTGGTAGCAAGCAAGCATAATTTGATCTGATTTTGAAAATGTTGTCACAGGAAATCATAACTGGTAGCAAGCAAGCATAATTTGATCTGATTGTGAAAATGTTGTCACAGGAAATCATAACTGGTAGCAAGCAAGCATAATTTGATCTGATTGTGAAAATGTTGTCACAGGAAATCATAACTGGTAGCAAGCAAGCATAATTTGATCTGATTTTGAAAATGTTGTCACAGGAAATCATAACTGGTAGCAAGCAAGCACAATTAGATCTGATTTTGAAAACTTTGTCACAGGAAATCATAACTGGTAGCAAGCAAGCATAATTTGATCTGATTTTGAAAATGTTGTCACAGGAAATCATAACTGGTAGCAAGCAAGCATAATTTGATCTGATTGTGAGAATGTTGTCACAGGAAATCATAACTGGTAGCAAGCAAGCATAATTTGATCTGATTGTGAGAATGTTGTCACAGGAAATCATAACTGGTAGCAAGCAAGCATAATTTGATCTGATTTTGAAAACTTTGTCACAGGAAATCATAACTGGTAGGAAGCAAGCATAATTTGATCTGATTTTGAAATATTGTCACAGGAAATCATAACTGGAAGCAAGCAAGCATAATTTGATCTGATTGTGAAAATGTTGTCACAGGAAATCGTAACTGGTAGCAAGCAAGCATAATTTGATCTGATTTTGAAAATGTTGTCACAGGAAATCATAACTGGTAGCAAGCAAGCATAATTTGATCTGATTTTGAAAACGTTGTCACAGGAAATCATAACTGGTAGCAAGCAAGCATAATTTGATCTGATTTTGAAAATGTTGTCACAGGAAATCATAACTGGTAGCAAGCAAGCAAAATTTGATCTGATTTTGATAACTTTGTCACAGGAAATCATAACTGGTAGCAATCAAGCATAATTTGATCTGATTTTGAAGCTGTTTTCACAGGAAATCATAACTGGTAGCAAGCAAGCATAATTTGATCTGATTTTGAAAATGTTGTCACAGGAAATCATTACTGGTAGCAAGCAAGCATAATTTGATCTGATTTTGAAAATGTTGTCACAGGAAATCATAACTGGTAGCAAGCAAGCATAATTTGATCTGATTTTGAAAATGTTGTCACAGGAAATCATAACTGGTAGCAAGCAAGCATAATTTGATCTGATTTTGAAAACTTTGTCACAGGAAATCATAACTGGTAGCAAGCAAGCATAATTCGACCTGATGTTGAAAATGTTGTCACAGGAAATCATAGCTGGTAGGAAGCAAGCATAATTTGATCTGATTTTGAAAACTTTGTCACAGGAAATCATAACTGGTAGCAAGCAAGCATAATTTGATCTGATTTTGAAAATGTTGTCACAGGAAATCATAACTGGTAGAAAGCAAGCACAATTCGACTTGATTTTGAAAATTTTGTCACAGGAAATCATAACTGGTAGCAAGCAAGCATAATTTGATCTGATTTTGAAAATGTTGTCACAGGAAATCATAACTGGTAGCAAGCAAGCATAATTTGATCTGATTTTGAAAACTTTGTCAAAGGAAATCATAACTGGTAGCAATTAAGCATAACTTGATCTGATTTTGAAAACTTCGTCACAGGAAATCATAACTGGTAGCAAGCAAGCATAATTTGATCTGATTTTGAAAATGTTGTCACAGGAAATGATAGCTGGTAGCAAGCAAGAATAATTCGACCTGATTTTCAAAACTTTGTCACAGGAAATCATAACTGGTAGCAAGCAAGCTTAATTTGATCTGATTTTGAAAACTTTGTCACAGGAAATCATAACTGGTAGCAAGCAAGCATAATTCGACCTGAGTTTGAAAACTTTGTCACAGGAAATCATAACTGGTAGCAAGCAAGCATAATTTGATCTGATTTTGAAAATGTTGTCACCGGAAATCATAACTGGTAGCAAGCGAGCATAATTTGTTCTGATTTTGAAAACTTTGTGACAGGAAATCATAACTGGTAGCAATCAAGCATAATTTGATCTGATTTTGAAACTGTTGTCACAGGAAATCATAACTGGAAGAAAGCAAGCATAATTTGATCTGATTTTGAAAATGTTGTCACAGGAAATCCTAACTGGTAGCAAGCAAGCATAATTTGATCTGATTTGGAAAATGTTGTCACAGGAAATCATAACTGGTAGGAAGCAAGCATAATTTGATCTGATTTTGAAATATTGTCACAGGAAATCATAACTGGAAGCAAGCAAGCATAATTTGATCTGATTGTGAAAATGTTGTCACAGGAAATCGTAACTGGTAGCAAGCAAGCATAATTTGATCTGATTTTGAAAATGTTGTCACAGGAAATCATAACTGGTAGCAAGCAAGCATAATTTGATCTGATTTTGAAAACGTTGTCACAGGAAATCATAACTGGTAGCAAGCAAGCATAATTTGATCTGATTTTGAAAATGTTGTCACAGGAAATCATAACTGGTAGCAAGCAAGCAAAATTTGATCTGATTTTGATAACTTTGTCACAGGAAATCATAACTGGTAGCAATCAAGCATAATTTGATCTGATTTTGAAGCTGTTGTCACAGGAAATCATAACTGGTAGCAAGCAAGCATAATTTGATCTGATTTTGAAAATGTTGTCACAGGAAATCATTACTGGTAGCAAGCAAGCATAATTCGACCTGATTTTGATAATTTTGTCACAAGATATAATAAGTGGTAGCAAGCAAGCATAATTCGACCTGATTTTGATAATTTTGTCACAGGAAATCATAACTGGTAGCAAGCAAGCAATTCGACCTGGTTTTGAAAATTCTGTAACAGGAAATCATAACTGGTAGCAAGCAAGCATAATTCGACCTGATTTTGACAATTTTGTCACAGGAAATCATAACTGGTAGCAAGCAAGCATAATTCGTACTGATTTTGACAATTTTGTCACAGGAAATCATAACTGGTAGCAAGCAAACATAATTCGGCCTGATTTTGAAAATTTTGCCACAGGAAATCATAACTGGTAGCAAGCAAGTATAATTCGACCTGATTTTGAAAATTTTGTCACAGGAAATCATAACTAGTAGCAAGCAAGCACAATTCGACCTGATTTTGACAAATTTGTCACAGGAAACCATAACTGGTAGCAAGCAAGCATAATTCGACCTGATTTTGTCAATTTTGTCACAGGAAATCATAACTGGTAGCAAGCAAGCATAATTCGACCTGATTTTGACAATTTTGTCAGAGGAAATCATATCTGGTACCAAGCAAGCATAATTCGACCTGATTTTGAAAATTTTGTCACAGGAAATCATAACTGGTAGCAAGCAAGCATAATTCGACCTGATTTTGAAAATGTTGTCACAGGAAATCATAACTGGTAGCAAGCAAGCCTAATTCGACCTGATTTTGAAAATTTTGTCACAGGAAATCACACCTGGTAGCAAGCAAACATAATTCGACCTGATTTTGACAATTTTGTCACAGGAAATTATAACTGGTAACAAGCAAGCATAATTCGAACTGATTTTGACAATTTTGTCACAGGAATTTATAACTGGTAGCAAGCAAGCATAATTCGACCTGATCTTGACAATTTTGTCACAACAAATCATAACTGGTAGCAAGCAACCATAATTCGACCTGATTTTGACAATTTTGTCACAGGAAATCATAACTGGTAGCAATCAAGCATAATTCGACCTGATTTTGATAATTTTGTCACAAGATATAATAAGTGGTAGCAAGCAAGCATAATTCGACCTGATTTTGATAATTTTGTCACAGGAAATCATAACTGGTAGCAAGCAAGCAATTCGACCTGGTTTTGAAAATTCTGTAACAGGAAATCATAACTGGTAGCAAGCAAGCATAATTCGACCTGATTTTGACAATTTTGTCACAGGAAATCATAACTGGTAGCAAGCAAGCATAATTCGACCTGATTTTGACTATTTTGTCACAGGAAATCATAACTGGTAGCAAGCAAGCATAACTCGGCCTGATTTTGAACATTTTGCCACAGGAAATCATAACTGGTAGCAAGCAACTGTAATTCGACCTGATTTTGATAATTTTGTCACAGGAAATCATAACTGGTAGCAAGCAAGCAATTCGACCTGGTTTTGAAAATTCTGTAACAGGAAATCATAACTGGTAGCAAGCAAGCATAATTCGACCTGATTTTGACAATTTTGTCACAGGAAATCATAACTGGTAGCAAGCAAGCATAATTCGACCTGATTTTGACTATTTTGTCACAGGAAATCATAACTGGTAGCAAGCAAGCATAACTCGGCCTGATTTTGAACATTTTGCCACAGGAAATCATAACTGGTAGCAAGCAACTGTAATTCGACCTGATTTTGAAAATTTTGTCACAGGAAATCATAACTAGTAGCAAGCAAGCACAGTTCGACCTGATTTTGACAAATTTGTCACAGGAAACCATAACTGGTAGCAAGCAAGCATAGTTCGACCTGATTTTGACAATTTTGTCACAGGAAATCATAACTGGTAGCAAGCAAGCATAATTCGACCTGATTTTGACAATTTTGTCACAGGAAACCATAACTGGTACCAGGCAAGCATAATTCGACCTGATTTTGACAATTTTGTCACAGGAAACCATAACTGGTACCAGGCAAGCATAATTCGACCTGATTTTGACAATTTTGTCACAGGAAATCATAACTGGTAGAAAGCAAGCATAATTCGACCTGATTTTGACAATTTTGTCAAAGGAAACCATAACTGGTACCAGGCAAGCATAATTCGACCTGATTTTGAAAATTTTGTCACAGGAAATCATAACTGGTAGCAAGCAAGCATAATTCGACCTGATTTTGACAATTTTGTCACAGAAAATCATAACTGGTAGCAAGCAAGCATAACTCGACCTGATTTTGAAAATTTTGTCACGGCAAATCATAACTGGTAGCAAGCAAGCATAATTCGACCTGATTTTGACAATTTTGTCACAGCAAATCATAACTGGTAGCAAGCAAGCATAATTCGACCTGATTTTGAAAATTTTGTCACAGGAAATCATAACTGGTAGCAAGCAAGCATAATTCGACCTGATTTTGAAAATTTTGTCACAGGAAATCATAACTGGTAACGAGCAAGCATAATTCGACCTGATTTTGAAAATTTTGTCACAGGAAATCATAACTGGTAGCAAGCAAGCATAATTCGACCTGATTTTGACAATTTTGTCACAGGAAATCATAACTATTAGCAAGCAAGCATAATTCGACCTGATTTTGAAAATTTTGTCACAGGAACTCATAAATGCTAGCAAGCAAGCATAATTCGACCTGAGTTTGACAATTTTGTCACAGGAAATCATAACTGGTAGCAAGCAAGCAATTCGACCTGGTTTTGAAAATTCTGTAACAGGAAATCATAACTGGTAGCAAGCAAGCATAATTCGACCTGATTTTGACAATTTTGTCACAGGAAATCATAACTGGTAGCAAGCAAGCATAATTCGACCTGATTTTGACAATTTTGTCACAGGAAATCATAACTGGTAGCAAGCAAGCATAATTCGGCCTGATTTTGAACATTTTGCCACAGGAAATCATAACTGGTAGCAAGCAACTGTAATTCGACCTGATTTTGAAAATTTTGTCACAGGAAATCATAACTAGTAGCAAGCAAGCACAATTCGACCTGATTTTGACAAATTTGTCACAGGAAACCATAACTGGTAGCAAGCAAGCATAGTTCGACCTGATTTTGACAATTTTGTCACAGGAAATCATAACTGGTAGCAAGCAAGCATAATTCGACCTGATTTTGACAATTTTGTCACAGGAAATCATAACTGGTACCAGGCAAGCATAATTCGACCTGATTTTGAAAATTTTGTCACAGGAAATCATAACTGGTAGCAAGCAAGCATAATTCGACCTGATTTTGACAATTTTGTCACAGAAAATCATAACTGGTAGCAAGCAAGCATAACTCGACCTGATTTTGAAAATTTTGTCACGGCAAATCATAACTGGTAGCAAGCAAGCATAATTCGACCTGATTTTGACAATTTTGTCACAGCAAATCATAACTGGTAGCAAGCAAGCATAATTCGACCTGATTTTGAAAATTTTGTCACAGGAAATCATAACTGGTAGCAAGCAAGCATAATTCGACCTGATTTTGAAAATTTTGTCACAGGAAATCATAACTGGTAACAAGCAAGCATAATTCGACCTGATTTTGAAAATTTTGTCACAGGAAATCATAACTGGTAGCAAGCAAGCATAATTCGACCTGATTTTGACAATTTTGTCACAGGAAATCATAACTATTAGCAAGCAAGCATAATTCGACCTGATTTTGACAATTTTGTCACAGGAACTCATAAATGCTAGCAAACAAGCATAATTCGACCTGATTTTGACAATTTTGTCACAGGAAATCATAACTGGTAGCAAGCAAGCATAATTCGACCTGATTTTGACAATTTTGTCACAGGAAATCATAACTGGTAGCAAGTAAGCATAATTCGACCTGATTTTGACAATTTTGTCACAGGAAATCATAACTGGTAGCAAGCAAGCATAATTTGACCTGATTTTGAAAATTTTGCCACAGGAAATCATAACTGGTAGCAAGCAAGCATAATTCGACCCGATTTTGACAATTTTGTCACAGGAAATGATAACTGGTAGCCAGCAAGCATAATTCGACCTGATTTTGACAATTTTGTCACAGGAAATCATAACTGGTAGCAAGCAACCATAACTCGACCTGATTTTGAAAATTTTGTCACAGGAAATCATAACTGGTAGCAAGCAAGCATAATTCGACCCGATTTTGACAATTTTGTCACAGGAAATCATAACTGGTAGCCAGCAAGCATAATTCGACCTGATTTTGACAATTTTGTCACAGGAAATCATAACTGGTAGCAAGCAACCATAACTCGACCTGATTTTGAAAATTTTGTCACAGGAAATCATAACTGGTAGCAAGCAAGTATAATTCGACCTGATTTTGAAGCTGTTGTCACAGGAAATCATAACTGGTAGCAAGCAAGCATAATTTGATCTGATTTTGAAAATGTTGTCACAGGAAATCATTACTGGTAGCAAGCAAGCATAATTTGATCTGATTTTGAAAATGTTGTCACAGGAAATCATAACTGGTAGCAAGCAAGCATAATTTGATCTGATTTTGAAAATGTTGTCACAGGAAATCATAACTGGTAGCAAGCAAGCATAATTTGATCTGATTTTGAAAACTTTGTCACAGGAAATCATAACTGGTAGCAAGCAAGCATAATTCGACCTGATGTTGAAAATGTTGTCACAGGAAATCATAACTGGTAGGAAGCAAGCATAATTTGATCTGATTTTGAAAACTTTGTCACAGGAAATCATAACTGGTAGCAAGAAAGCATAATTTGATCTGATTTTGAAAATGTTGTCACAGGAAATCATAACTGGTAGAAAGCAAGCACAATTCGACTTGATTTTGAAAATTTTGTCACAGGAAATCATAACTGGTAGCAAGCAAGCATAATTTGATCTGATTTTGAAAATGTTGTCACAGGAAATCATAACTGGTAGCAAGCAAGCATAATTTGATCTGATTTTGAAAACTTTGTCACAGGAAATCATAACTGGTAGCAATCAAGCATAATTTGATCTGATTTTGAAAACTTCGTCACAGGAAATCATAACTGGTAGCAAGCAAGCATAATTTGATCTGATTTTGAAAACCTTGTCACAGGAAATCATAACTGGTAGCAAGCAAGCATAATTTGATCTGATTTTGAAAATGTTGTCACAGGAAATCATAACTGGTAGCAAGCAAGCATAATTCGACCTAATTTTGAAAATTTTGTCACAGGAAATCATAACTGGTAACAAGCAAGCATAATTCGACCTGATTTTGAAAATTTTGTCACAGGAAATCATAACTAGTAGCAAGCAAGCATAATTCGACCTGATTTTGACAATTTTGTCACAGGAAATCATAACTATTAGCAAGCAAGCATAATTCGACCTGATTTTGACAATTTTGTCACAGGAACTCATAAATGCTAGCAAGCAAGCATAATTCGACCTGATTTTGACAATTTTGTCACAGGAAATCATAACTGGTAGCAAGCAAGCATAATTCGACCTGATTTTGACAATTTTGTCACAGGAAATCATAACTGGTAGCAAGTAAGCATAATTCGACCTGATTTTGACAATTTTGTCACAGGAAATCATAACTGGTAGCAAGCAAGCATAATTTGACCTGATTTTGAAAATTTTGCCACAGGAAATCATAACTGGTAGCAAGCAAGCATAATTCGACCCGATTTTGACAATTTTGTCACAGGAAATGATAACTGGTAGCCAGCAAGCATAATTCGACCTGATTTTGACAATTTTGTCACAGGAAATCATAACTGGTAGCAAGCAACCATAACTCGACCTGATTTTGAAAATTTTGTCACAGGAAATCATAACTGGTAGCAAGCAAGTATAATTCGACCTGATTTTGAAAATTTTGTCACAGGAAATCATAACTGGTAGCAAGCAAGCATAATTCGACCTGATTTTGAAAATTTTGTCACAGTAAATCATAACTGATAGCAAGCAAGCATAATTCGACCAGATTTTGACAATTTTGTCATAGGAAATCACAACTGGTAGCAAGCAAGCATAATTCGACCTGATTTTGACAATTTTGTCACAGGAAATCATAACTGGTAGCAAGCAAGCATAATTCGACCAGATTTTGACAATTTTGTCACAGGAAATCATAACTGGTAGCAAGCAAGCATAATTCGACTGAGTTTGAAAATTTTGTCACAGGAAATCATAACTGGTAGCAAGCAAGCATAATTCGACCTGATTTTGAAAATTTTGTCACGGGAAATCATAACTGGTAGCAAGCAAGCATAATTCGACCTGATTTTGACAATTTTGTCACAGCAAATCTTAACTGGTAGCAGGCAACCATAATTCGACCTGATTTTGACAATTTTGTCACAGGAAATCATAACTGGTAGCAAGCAAGCATAATTCGACCTGATTTTGACAATTTTGTCACAGGAAATCATAACTGGTAGAAAGCAAACATAATTCTACTTGATTTTGACAATTTTGTCACAGGAAATCATAACTGGTAGCAAGCAAGCATAATTCGACCAGATTTTGAAAATTTTGTCACAGGAAATCATAACTGGTAGCAAGCAAGCATAATTCGACCCGATTTTGACAATTTTGCCACAGGAAATGATAACTGGTAGCCAGCAAACATAATTCGACCTAATTTTGACAATTTTGTCACAGGAAATCATTACTGGTAGCAAGCAACCATAATTCGACCTGATTTTGAAAATTTTGTCACAGGAGATCATAACTGGTAGCAAGCAAGCATAATTCGACCTGATTTTGAAAATTTTGTCACAGGAAATCATAACTGGTAGCAAGCAAGCATAATTCGACCTGATTTTGAAAATTTTGTCACAGGAAATCATAACTGGTAGCAAGCAAGCATAATTCGACCTGATTTTGACAATTTTGTCACAGGAAATCATAACTGGTAGCAAGCAAGCATAATTCGACCTGATTTTGAAAATTTTGTCACAGGAAAGCATAATTCGACCAGATTTTGAAAATTTTTTCACGGGAAATCATAACTGGTAGCAAGCAAGCATAATTCGACCTGATTTTGAAAATTTTGTCACAGGAAATCATAACTGGTAGCAAGCAAGATAATTCGACCTGATTTTGATGTTACATTTAATTTGTACAAGTAAAAAAGATTATATCTTAACTGTACAATGCCTTATTAGAACGAATAAATTGAATTAAAAAAGCGATTAAAAAAGTTAATAAGCTCTTTTGTCTCTAATATTGAAAATGGGTTGTGGTTATATTAAAAAGACGTCACATAACTTTTGATCATCATAAATGCCGTCAAATTCACCAAAAAATGATAAATTTTTGGCAACAAGAATTGTAATGTTCTACAATAAGCTCTAATGCAAATAAAAGAGACTAATTTTTTAAGAGACACAAATTATGACTGCTTTATGAATATGAGCCTAATAATTTTGATTTTAAAAGAATTATAACAGTGAAAGCCTGCGCAATAGTTATGCTTCATTTTATCAGCGTTCGATTGATTAGATTTAGATTTAGATTCGTAGAGGGATGTTAATGCGCTAGCCTCGCATGCACCGCGGCCTGAAAGATCTTTCGTGAGTCCGCGTTCATTTTATTCCCTTTCTACGTTAAGACTGTTAATAAAGTCCAGAACTTTTCTCTGATTGAGATTCCACACTAAGTTTGGTGGAGGAAAACCAAGTTCGAAGATCTGAGAAGAGTTCTCTTATCACTTTAAGCTCTGTTCTCCTAAAGAGTGCGGATTCTTTCGTTTTTCCGGTGTCGATGAACTTTTTATCCTGACAAAGTCCATGTATCCTTTTCCCAAACAAGGGATTTTTGTATATTCTTCCAACTATTTTGGGGTAAATCTGGGGTAATACTTTAAAGTGCCAAAAATAGCTCCGAAAGGGAGGTTCAGCTCCTCTTTTGGCTAAGCCGTCAGTAATTTCATTGCCATTATAGCCCACAGGTGAGAGCACACAAATGAGGATAACTTTTTCTTTTTTTCTTCACCATATTGTTTTAAATATTTGCAGAGATTTCCAAACTATCCTTGACTTAACAGTGCTCGTTTGTTTAGCTTAATATCGACAGTCAGCGAACAAGCATTGCCTTGTTTGAATAAATCAACTCAATTCTTGATTCGGCGACGAAGCTAACCAGATGTCTTATCCAAAGTAGTAAAAATCGGTGGCGAACACACAAATTCGGATAGAGCTTGGACTCGATGTTAGTTCAGTAGCGCAAGTAACATTGGAGGTTGAATTTCTTATCATCGAGGGCCGATCGACCTATTTTGGTTAAAATTACGTAAACTAGGCTTAAGAATTTAGTCTTAAAGGCCACTCTCCTTTAAGATAAATTAGAAAGGAAATTTTGCTTAATAATTCCTTAAATTAGACCTTCAAAGTAATCTTGACTTTGTAGTTAATTATTAGAGAAAAATATGGTAATAATTCCTTTTTAATTTATTTCATAAGAATGAGGAAATATAGGGAAATAAATACGGAAAATTTCCTATCTGAGGCAAATTTCCTTACTTTTTACCTAAATTATACTTTACTTTGAGATCAAATTTAAGGAAATATATTGAGTTTGCAGTTGGAACTATTCCCAAGGTCAAGGCAAGATAACGTAAATATTCCCTAAATAATTCTCAATTCGATTGTGTTCGCCCTCAAAGTTCGAATTCCCACAAAAATTAGCCTCAAGATAAATTTTACTAAATAGGATCGTTTAGCTAAATCTCTAATAGTTGAAATTACTTTTGTTTCGCTTGAATATCACTGGATTTAATGACCTGTTCCTAAAATTGAATTACTTCATCAAGATTACAAATGTTGCTTTTTTTTTACGAAACATTTATTTCGGCTCTGGAATACTATTTGCACCTCTTCTCAAAGATTGCACTTGATTTGAGCCAATACACTTGATTCTTTGCTTCCCAATCATGCGGAATACACACATATTCAACTACGTTTGCATTCACCCGCTTTTTAACAAATCTTGTATCCAAAATTATGGTTTACTATTTTTAAGATGTAAGTAAAATATGGGAGCTAGCAATATCAAAATATCCTTACCATCTCTCTGTTTGGCAATCAATTCAATTATTTGAATTGTAAAATATCTATTTACTTATTTAAGGCAAAATTTCATAAATTTTAATACGAAATTTCTTTATAGGAAAAAATTATCCTTCCCTTTGAACACAAAATTACCTAAATTGCCCTGAAAGTAAAAAAATTTGGTTATTTCGCCTTGCCATCCAGGAAAGTTGTCGTATGAGGAAAAATTTTAAGTCAAACTAGCTTTTAGGTAGAGAAATGTAATACATATGCGCCATATTTATTTAACAAAACATGGCTGCGATATATTAAAAGAATGAATAGTAAAATTGCATTATACCTTAATTAACTTTATTCCATAGTTACTAAAACAAAAACACCCAAATAAATGATTTTTTCTTAATTTCAAGACGCAAACCAAAGAATAATTTAAAACGCTTTAAAATGATTATTTTTTAAATAAACAATATTTTTAAAGCGCGTTGGTGTTTTTCGAAAAATTATATAAATATTTACCAATAAAACTTTTGCCATATTAAATTGAGCGCTTAAAAACTGAGAGAATTAATTTTGAATAAGCCCATAATTACTATAAATTTTAATCCTTCTCATTATCATTAAATTTAATAATATTCAAATTCATAATATTTACATTACCTACTAAGGAAAATATACACACACAATTCTTATAAAATGAAATTCCTTCTACATTAACACAGACGTTAACATGAGAGTAGAAAATAGTTCGAGATTTAGGAAAATTTACGTAAATTAGACGTTAAATTTTCGTTAAACTTACTAAATCAAGGGAATATGTCTTCTGCCCTTTAGGGGAATATTCCCCAATTTCCCTAATATCTACGTCGATATGACGTCCTCTCATTCTCCACTTACGTAAAAAGGACGCAAATATTAGGTAATCTCAACTTAACCACAATTAGTCGCTCCCCTGCAAAGGATGGGATATTTACAACGAGACGAAAATGAAGACGAATACTTGGATTTGAACAGATCATTAGTATATTTGATTTGATATAAGCTTTTGAAAAAGCTATCTTAACTTCTTATTTTTAGCTTTCTCCTGATGATTTGGTCAAATAATTAAACAGGAAGGAAATAAATAAATTAAATGAGCGGCAGCATGAGGCTAAATTTTCTTTCACTGTGTAATTAACATTAGCTGCACGAAATTTCATCTGTAATTTGCAGGAATAGGTATTTTGTATCATCAAACATATGATTGCGTTAAGTAAATATGTGTATTTTTCTTTGCTTGTGACTGAATTATGAGGCAACGTATGTACATAGGTATTTTCTTTAATTTTCAAAAAATTGTTTTTTATTTTTTGTTTCGCTTAGTTTAATTAAAGTAGTAGCTTCTATTTCTTTCAGAATTTATTATACATATCTTAACATGAATTATCGTTATTATTTGTTTTTTTCTTTTTGTCTTAAAATTATGAACCTTAATTTTTTAATTTTTAATCTTGTAGATTTGTATAACCCTAAAATGCTGAAAACTTATTATATTTTGCACTGTTGGGCTAGGCTGAGATTGCTGCTGTCCGGGAGGAATGACCTGGCGATTTGCCCCATACCACATACATGTCCTTGATGGACGCCAACGTGAACTGTGCAGTGAATTCTTATGTTCTAATAAATATATTATGTGATCGGGTAGATGGATTTCACATAAGCCATATAAATGCACGTAGCCTCTTCCCCAAAATTGATGAGTTTCGTTATATGTTACAGGCAAGTAAGCTTCATGCTCTTTGTATTTCAGAAACCTGGCTATCTGAACACATCCCCGATTCATTGGTGAAAATTCAAGGGTATAATTTGTTTCGGCATGACAGAATGGGAAGACGTGGGGGTGGTACATGCATTTTTATTAGAGAAGAGTTAAAGGCTCGAACAGTAGCCGTCTCATCATTGGGTGATGTTGAGTTTATCTTTGTTGAAATAAATTTGGGTCTGGAGAAAGTACTTGTAGCATCTGTTTATAAACCTCCAGGTGGCTCTTCAAACACTGAATTTTTCGATTACTTGAACCAGTTAAGTGCTACTTATGTACACTTCTTATTAACGGGCGGTTTGAATGCGAATCTTCTGTCGTCAATAGTCCATCCCTCACTCTGGTGGACAATCTATCCAGTGTTGGCCTGCAAGTTGTAAATAATCTGCCCACCAGGTTTGGGGAAAATAGTAGTTCCTTGCTTGATTTGCTCATTTCCAGCGATGTTTCCAAAGTTTTATTTCATGATCAGTTCTCCCTTCCTGGTATATCTGATCACGATTTAGTATTTCTTTCCTATGATATTCAACTCGACCTGGTTAATGAAAGAGTTTCTTTTTATTACCGGGACTGGAAAAATCTCAATTTACCGGCATTACATGAGGACGCTTCTAACTGCCCTTGCCAGGAAATTGTCAATATTCCGTCGATTGACGAGCAGGTTTTGGCCTTTAATAAGTTAGTTCTAAATCTTTATGAGCAACATGTACCTTTAAAGCGTAAATATAAACATCGACTATCTTGTCCATGGCTCACAGGCTGTATTAGAGGGTTAATTGCAGAGAGAAATATGCTTTACTGCAGATGGAAAAAGGTACGGGCAAGCGTTAATTGGGATATGTATCGCAGAACACGTAACTTTGTTAAAGTGGAAATTAAGAATGCCAAGAGTGCTTACTTCCGCTCTAAACTAAATGCCGATCTCCCTCCCAAAATCCTGTGGAGTAATCTGCGTAACATGGAAATCACTGGTGTAGCCCGTGAGAACTGTTGTGTTGATCCTAATGACATGAATTCCCACCTTATAAGGGGCGTTGGTCATAACTCTCGTTCCTCAAATTTACATGGTGATACTTATTTGCAGGAGGCATCAGTTGATTCTGGTTTTTCATTCCATCCTGTAACTTGGGATGAAGTAGTTTTGGCTGTGTCTGCAATCTCGTCCAATGCTATCAGCATGGATGAAATTACGCTGAGGTTTTTCAAGCTCATACTGCCATTTGTCATTGAGGCTCTTACTGCCATTTACAATAAGTGTATAAACCAGTCTGCGTTTCCCAAGAGCTGGAAGATCGTAAAGGTTATTCCTATCCCTAAAACTTCTCGACCTTCCTCGGTTAATGACTACAGAGGAATTCATATACTCTCTCCATTGTCGAAAAGTCTGGAACGCATAATGTGTTTGCAAATTAATGATTATCTCACTTCCAAAAACCTGCTTTCCTCATTTCAATCTGCGTTCAGGATAGGACATAGCTGCACTACAGCTCTGGTTAAAATTGTCGACGATCTGGTTAATTTTCTTACTTTACTTGATTTCTCAAAGGCCTTCGACTCAGTTGACTTTGTCATATTAATAACGAAACTCATTCGTAGATTTGATTTTTCTCGCTCTGCGACTAAACTCATTTATAACACGGACGAACGCAAAGAGTGTTTGTAAATAATACATTATCGGACTCTCTCTTGATATTATCAGGGGTTCCTCAGGGCTCTATCCTAGGCCAACTTCTTTTCAGTTGCTTCATAAACGATTTGCCCTCTGTAGTAACTCACTCTCAGGTCCACCTCTATGCCGATGATGTCCAGGTATATCTCGGATCTCCCCTTGGTTTAATTGAAGATGCTGCAAGCAAAATTAACGAAGACCTTTGCAATATCAGTGATTGGGCAGTAAGTAATTTGATTCTCTTAAATCCCCGGAAGTCGAACTGTATTATAATATACAGGCATGAGCTTAATACATCCTATTTTCCTCCCATGCTTCTTGATTCCGTAGTGATACCTTACTGTAGCAAAGTTAGGAGCTTAGGTCTGACTTTTAATAAAACACTTACCTGGGATGATCATATTAGTAATGTTGTGTGTAGGATATATGGTGTTCTGCGCAGATTATGGTTATCAGCTAAGCTTGTTCCACTTGAAACTCGACTGCGGCTCGTCAAAACACTTGTATTACCCTTATTCTTTTTTTCCGGTATTATATATTGCCAAGCAAACTCACAGTCCAAGTGCAAACTCAATGTGGCATTTAATTCATGCGTACGTTTCGTCTATTCGTTGCGTAGATACGATCATGTCTCCCCCTACTTGAGTTGCTTAGTTGGGTGTCCTCTTTTTATCTATTATAAGCTTAGAACACTTATCTTTATGTTTAAAGTCATTCGCTATAAAGTTCCTGAGTACCTCTATCTGACAATTGAATTTAGTTCATCAACTCGTACCAATAACCTCAATATACCAGTTCATATTATCTCCCAAAGAAAAACTTCACTGCTAGTTCACGGAGCTCAAGCTTGAAATTCTCTACCTAATCATATAAAAAGTATCACATCGCTCGGTCGTTTCAAGCGGGCAATTGTAAGTTTCCTCAATCCCACAATTTAATTGTTTCAGCATTTTACTAAACTTTACTGTCTTAAGTAGCTTTTTCTTTGGCTTTCTTTACTTAATTTGTATTGTACATTAATATTAGGTACCTTAAGTACATTATTAAGCTTTTTACTTCATTAGTTCATTAGTTCTTTACTTTGTTGCATTTTATACACTCTATATATTGTTATAAGTTTATTTGATACAGTTGGATTGTGCAAACTTAAAGGGACTTTGTCCTAATTGCACAGTATAAAAATAAATAAAATTGAATTGAATATAAAAAAAATAAGTGTTCCTATTCTACTCAACAAACCCGCGATATAATATAAGATAAAATTTTTAGCTAATAACTGTCAATTGCTGTCATATAAACTTCAGATTTATCTCCATATTTTCAACAGTTGAGGTCTGAATACATAGCTCTATTTCGATAATCAGTATCCTTTTGACCCTTACTCATAGTTCCTTTATTATTAATGAAACTAATTTAGATTACACATAAGCATAGATTTTATCTTGTCGAGACTCATATGGTGTATAATGAATAAATTTATCTATCATCTTTTTCAGAAAATTTTTCTCACAGATTCTGCCATAAGCTCCGTCAAGGTCGTATCTTAGTTGTACACACATATACATATATGCTCAAGGATAAAGTTTATCCTCTCGGATATATATAATAGCAAAGAATTTTCAATCTCCTCATTTTCTCACACATAAAATTAAAAAAAAAAACTGCTGCGAAAAACTTTGTTCCTTGAAAGCTAATGGAAATTCTTAATGCAAATGCATTTTATATATACAACGTCATGTCATAGAGCTTGTAATCCAGAATAAAAAGCTAAATCGATTCGTCTCCTTTATATATATGTATGTAAATATATACATATTCCAGTTCTTGCTGCGGGAAGTCATTAGGCACAATCTGCATTCCTCTTTTATATTTCCCTCATCCAACACTATGGTTATGCCACAAACTCGACGAACGACCCGTCCTCATTACAAGTTTTCTGATGATGAAAAAGCAATTTCCCTCATGAACATGAACCATGCTTCGCATTTTAATAGATACTCAACGGCTTCATGGATCCATAAAAGGCAAAAACAATTCCCATATTGCACTCACTATCACACCTCGTTTAAATCCTGGCCCCGCTGCAAAGGATTCACGTTTGAAGATTGATTACGGCGGAAACTAAGCCTTCGATTAAGTATAGGAAATAGGGCATTTCGACCCAGAAGCGTCAGGCTGGCGGCGAACATCAGAACTTATGTTCAATAAATAATTTTTCAATCATTGCCTGAATATTTTGCTAATGTTTATGGCTTTGGTGAATGAATTGGAATTGACGTGTTGTTGGTGTAATTGATGATTTCATTGTGTTTTACAGCCTCTACTCTAACTGCCTCTAACAATTAAATTGAACCGTCATGCTATGTATGTAAATAGGAACAGTGTATCCCGGTTGGGTTGGGGTTGATTGGAGTGATCTCAGCGTTTAACTCATACACAATAACTCTGGTCGTGAGTAATGAGTTTTTGAGAAGTCAAAAGTGATGTCGTAACGGAAGTTTTATGGGGTTGTTAGTTAAACGTTTTCAAAATTTATGAGCTATTGATATTATTTCTGTAATACTAGAATGAAAGGCTGTAGTTTTACCCCATAAATACTCATTAGACCTAATTTGACGTTAAGAATTTGGATAAATATTTATATACCCTAGATGAAATCTATAGGGTATGCATACTAAGTTTAGGAAAATGGATTGAGCACCCACGCATAATATTAAAAGATAATTATAATCTTTGTATGTCCATCTGTCCGTCCCTCCATCTGTCCGTCCGTCCGTCTACCCGTCTTGACAATAACTCGCGAACGCGTCAACGTAGAGTTCTGAGATTTTGTACACAGCGTTTTCATAGAAATAGTAAATATAATTTCAAAAATGGCCCGAATCGGGCATCCCCTTCTTGGTGTTTCCATATAAAAATTTATGTTTTTTACGTATATTGTGAAAACGATCAGTCTAAAACGTTTTTATTGTACTGAAAAGTTCTTCAGAATATGAAATGAAATCCTATGAAATTGGTCATAATCACTTTTACTGACCCAAGAACCGTTCTAGAAATATGTGCGAAAACTAATGAAATATGTACAGAGAAGTGACCATACGAAATTACTTACGGCATTCATCTAGGTTTGGATATGAATTGGTGTTAGACCTTTTACTTGTTTTTATTATGAGATGATAGATGATATCACTGCGACCCCTCCCCCATTTTGATACCTCTTTGGACTATCTTTCTTGGTTATGGTCTGAAGTGGGGTATATACATATGTCCTAAAAAAAATCCGTAATAACAATATCCCTAAAAACCAAAATCTTAAAAAAAAACGAAATCCCGGAAAAAACGAAGTCCCCTTCACTAGAAGTACTATTTCAACTTGTAAAGGCAAATTAATTTGCTGTATGGAAATATTTGGAAAATTTTATTTAAATAACTTTTTTTTAATTTCCCATTATTTATTCATTAGAATGAGTTTTAAACCGATATAATTCTATGTCTCATTTAGTTGAGTTTTTTGCATTAGGGATTATTTTTTTAAGGATGGTTTGTACATACATTTGCAATGCAATTGCCTATGATGGAAACTGATATAATTCAGAATGCCGGACACTGATAGCGGACGGACCTTGAGTTATAACAAAAATTGTATGGTTTGATCTTAACTTCAACTGGTTGGCTACAGGCCTGGAAATCTAAGGAATATTGCATGAAAAAAATAACGATTGTTCCTCCTACTTCGATCGGCTCAAATCGCCTGTTGATGCAAGACTGGAAAGCAGTCCTAATATATTTCGCGTCACGAATTATAAAGATATCAGATGGGGTATAATCTTGCATACTGTTCTCATAAGAGTCTTACTATAGTTACACTTAATAAAGATATTGTTCAAGAAAGAATTTTTCGGAATTCTCCGGTATATAGCAAAAGCTAAAAAATGTTCTAAGTTGTTATTTCATCACACAACCCATTAATTTTTGGTGACAAGTTTCAAGTGTTGGTTTGACTCATCAACAGGTCCCAAATAGCGAAATTCGGTGATTTGAAATACAAATGAAAAAACGAAAAAAGAAGAAAGAAATAAAAAGTTTGAGAAAAATAGAAAAAACAATTTTTTATTTATTAACAAAAAATTTAAAAATGTTTTAAAGAAACAAATTCATTCGAAGCGAATCGAACCTGTTTACGCCACGCACTGGGCTGAAAAATAAAGAAGAAAAGGAAGAAGAAGAAGAAGGGTTTCGTATCAGAAGAAAACCTTCAACTCATCGGTGCAGCTTGGTTTTCTGCCTGCTGCAGACGCTTGAAAATAGATCAAACTGATCTCTTCTCATATAAACTCAGAATAAATTCTGGGTGTGAATTATATGAGGAAAAAACACTCCTATACAAGCCCAGGAGGAAAAATAAATAAAAAGATTACTCTTTGGACTTTTTACTGGGTTAAACTTGATTTTGTTCAAGAAAGAATTTTTTGGGATTCTCCGGTATATAGCAAAAGCTAAAAAAAATTGTTTTTTCTATTTTTCTCCAACGTTTCATTTCTTTCTTCTTTTTTTCATTTTTTCATTTGTATTTCAAATCACTGAATTTCGCTATTTGGGATCTGTTGATGAGTCAAACCAAGTCTTGAAACTTGTCACCAAAAATTAATGGGTTGTGTGATGAAATAACAACTTAGAACATTTTTTAGCTTTCGCTATATACCGGAGAATCCCAAAAAATTCTTTCTTGAACAAAATCAATTTTAACCCGGTAAAAAGTCCAAAAGAGTAATCTTTTTATTTATTTATAAAGATAGTATCTCTCATTTGTATTTTCACACTTCACAAGTACAATTTATTTATTTATTATCATTATTATAATTAGCCTTAGTTATATTGCCATAATACACTTCAGCTTAAGTCTAGTGTTTCCATGTATAGTTCTTCCTTTCTTTCTCTCAATCCCCCCCCCCTCCCCTTTCAGACAGCTTAGTTGGTTTAAAAAAGAGGTTGAAATTCATTTAATTCAAGTTTAATTAATTACAACCTATTTATTCCTTATATACTGCCAAATAAGAATAGCATGCTCTAAATTCAACTATATTTTATGCTCTAAATGCAGCTACAACTTAGCTATATTTCATGGAGACTCCATATATAGTTTTTGAACTTTTTTTGTGAAGATGTTTATACTCAACATGTTTTTATTCTCAAATGGTAATCCGTTGAAGATCTCACTGGATGTCGCCAATAGTCCCTTTGAACCCTTTCTGTTCTTGCTACTTCCACTCTTATATCATTTCTCGGTCTTGTTTTGTGAGTATGGAGATCTGTTGCTGTAGTGATTTGGAGGTTTGTTTTAATTTTTTTGTTCTTCGACTTATAGACAAATTTAGCTTTCTCCACGAAGATTATTTGCTTTAGACTAAGTTTTTTCGTTCTTCTCAGTAATTCCTTTGTAGACGCGTTAGCCAAGGTACATAATATAGTGTTTCAAGAGCTCTATTCATAGTTATCTATGTTAAATTAATTATATAGTTGGAGCATTGGAACCATACAAGTATGCTCTATTTTATGTGTTATAGTACATGAGCATTATATACTAGATTTGCGGTTTCATTACTTAGTGTCAAATTCATTCTTGCAATAGCATCCATCATCGGTATAATTTTATTAATTTTGCTACTTATATGAGTGTTCCACCTTAACTGTTCATTTAGAATAAGACCAAGATTTCCTTAACTATCTGCAAACTTATGGATCCAATTTTTATGTGTTATTCGATATATTCCTTGTTGACTTGTCGAAATATTATGAATTTGGTTTTTCCTTCGTTCAGCGAAAGTTTGTTTCCATCCGTCCATTGCTTATATCTTATGAAATCCTCATTCATAGTTCTTTGAAGGACTTCTTTTGTTTTCGTCCCACATATAATGTTTGTGTCATCAGCATATATACCTACTTTAATTCCTGGCATTCTGTATGTTGTTTATGTATAGCAAATATAGGTTAGGTCCCAAGATGGAGCCTTGTGGTACACCAGTGCATAGTAATTCCGGATTGCTTTTTGTTGATAAAGCTTCTGAGCTTTTTTTTTCAATTATCTTCTCAAATAATTTTCCAACACAACTCAGAATTGGTATATGTCTGTGATTACTCATATATTTTTTATCTCCACCCATAGAAATTCGCAGTATTTGTTAGATGAACAATTCAAACAACCTGAAGAAATTGAAACACGCAGGAAAAAATCCATCCAGTAGCTACATAATTAGGCAAAGAAAATCCATGAAAGCGAAAATCGAGTTTAACCTTACTATTCATTCAATAATGGCGTATTCTTCTTTCTAATTATTTGGTAGACATATAAATCGGTCGATTCTTCTATGCTATACAGTTATATGGAACCCGTCCTTCTTATTACATTTGTAGAATTCGTAGAGTTTCCATAGACAAACTCTAAGCTTTCACGTATACTAGGAGGAGTGTCAATTCGAATAATATATCAGAATGTAAAATCCTATAAAATTGGTAATGTCATTTTTACTGGCCAAACAACTATTCTAAATAGAAATGCAAAAAACAACTTCAAACACACCCACACCAACAGTACCAACAGTCATTGGATGCTGCAGTATGAATAGCAATCATGAACCCGTTAACCCAGCTGATCCCTTCTCTTATATTAGTCCAGCATCCATTTTTTCATATCTTTAAGCAAAGAAGTATTAAAACATACAGGATGAAGTACTACGGACTGTATAAAAATAAACTATTGCAGAACGATTATCTTTTTTCCATAAATATTATCTCTCCTTCTTTTTTAGTCCTTGTGTCTTTTGACCTTGGTCGCTTTAACGGATTAAGTAATTCATTCCATATTTGAGGAAGACAAATTACTAGCAGAAATTTTAATATTGATGACAGTCCTTAGAGTTCTTATACATATATAGATACCTATACTTAAAAATATGTAAGGAATCACGATATTACAGAATGCGATAGAGGAAATTCATGAATTTCTAGCAACAACGGAAAATGTCTTTCAATCTTATATGAGGCTCATAGAGAGCTTTTAAGATGGAAAAAAGTTCATGACCCACCGCAAAGACCGGCAACTTAACATCCATTTTTACATTATGTGAGGACACTTAAGCATTTAGCTGAGTCATTTCTTGGTAATTTACAAGAGTTAAGTAGTTCGTTGAATAATGCATCTAGAAGGGATATCGAGACTTTTGTATAATTACGTAAAGGAGAGAGCAAGCTCTTAATTAAATGCTAAATGACGTGGAATACTATCAGGAAAGTCTTAGACGAACTTTCAAGGAAGATAAAATTTTCTTTATTATGCTATTCTTCATTTTGCGAGAAATACTCTAACGTTAAAACTTTAAGAGAAATGGAAGAAAATGGATAAAGACAAACGGTTATTGTCTGACTGTAGAATGATATTTCAAGTTGCTGTCCAGGTAGTTCGAAATGCAAGTAACACAATGGCATTGTTAAAATTCTAAATACGACGGAATTATTTTTATAGCCTAGATGAACGTCATTCTGTCTGTCCGTCTGAATATCTATCCGACTGTTAACTTTTGAATTCGTTGACTCAGAGAGCTTAGTTTTTTTTTTCTTTGGAGTTTTTTTGTTTTTATAAAATTGTAGATCGAATACGTACAAAATCTGTCAACTGCTTCGTGGGGTTGCCATTTCATTATTCATTAAATATGTAAATACTGTTTGAGAGCTAAAATATTGTACACGGCCGGGGTACTTATGACAATTGTAGATCTTCGTGCGGAAGCATTTTGGACTGTATATTTAATTTGTAAATAAGAACCAGTTTGAATGATTTAGGTGTTTTATTTATTGCAACGTTTAAATTTTGAAATGAAAAGAAATGGAATTTGGAAAAAAATAATAATAGTATTACGGAAAAGGAACAATAAACTAATGCAACAAAATGAAAATAAATCGAATAAACGAAAAGAAAATAAATAAAATATTCTTCAAATTTTGCGTCTCTGAAAACACAAAAAAATCATTGAACTTTTTCACTATTTATAGAATACATTTGAAAGAGCTCTTAATTATGCCACAAAACTGTGCAATCTACCGCGATATCCAATACAAATTACTGGTGATCCAAAACAGTATATATTACACTTTCATAGATACACCTATTGGGAACCCCTAGGTCTTACTGTTTTACAGTGATAGTTCCAAGTGTTGAACTTGGTTCAAAATTGACTTGAAGTTGCAAAAATAAATAAACCTTTTTTTTTTTTGGAATAATGGAGGAAATTTTAAATGACGTTAATGTGGAAAGTGATGAAGAATAATGTTATGTTTGAGTGCTTGGACCTAAATTGAAAAGTTGTCACATGCAAAGAAATTCCAAATATTGGGATGACTCCGAGTTCTATAGTCGTTGCAGAATAAGCAAAAAATATGCCTCGTAAATATTTACTTGTACAAATACATGACATGGAGCACATCAATCTATCAAAATGATGCTTTAGATTTGCAATTAAATTCCACTTCAATATATTTCAATTCTTTTTATTTCATGCTCACTTTATCTTAGACGCCAACTAGTGAAATAAATACTCGTAAGTTCATTTCAAAATGACAAATGAGCTGAGCACAAAAACAAATTATGGAACAGTTTTGACTTGAGATACAGCTTAAACATACTGCTCAGGTTCAAATGAGCGAAAGCTTAAGTCGACACTGTGAACCCGGACATTAGTAGTGAAAATGGGAATGCCCATTTTGTACCCGACACATCTAGACAAGAGAGATATCTTAAACCATGCATTTTGAAACTCTGAATATATTTTATTAACAATGTTTATTTCAATTAAGCGGCGGAAGGCTTGGGACGGGGTCAAAGTTTGATCTAGTACATTTCGGAAAATCTAGTACAGCACTGAATTCCTGAGGTCCTGCGAAGAAGTTTGAGTACCCACACCTCTATACACGGAGATAAATAGCTATTTATAGCCAAAGAAGAGAAGACAATTTTTCTCTGCATACTTTTAGGGTAAGGGGAAGAAACCCCGGCAGGGGATGGGTGGTGCCATTACGGGATGTTGCATATTAAATTAAAGGTCGCGCCAAGTACTATCGGGTAGTGTACTTTTTTTCCGAGTCAGAAAACTTTCTCGGGATGTTTATGCCGCCGGAATACCCATTTTCATGCACTTGGGTCACATACATCCCAGTTACTTCATTTCGCATATATTTTTGCAGCTCTTACTTAGCCATTAGTGTTCTGTTATGAACATTTTTCTTATCAAAAGTCATTTTCCATGACTCACCAATTCTACATAATCACGAGAAGTAGAAAAATCCTCTTTTTCACCCAAGAAAGTCGCTTAAGCTACATCCGATCTCTAAAATTCTTCCATACTTAATTGAAATAAACATTGTTAATAAAATATGTTCAGAGTATGGCCTAAAGTTGTATGCAGAGTGGGCATTCCCCTTTAAAAATATCTGTTTATCTCAAAATTAAGATTATATTTACAAGTAGCTTATTGCTGTGCTTATGATCGGGTGTTCATAACAGGTTTTTATGTGAATTTTTTTAGGAAAATCTCCAATCTTAGTAGAATTAAAATATAAAAGAGTTCTTTAAGACATCTTTTGTTAATATTCTATTGAAAAATTATGCTCTCCCGACGTTTCGACTCTTAGTTTAGAGTCCTCTTCATGGGGCTGTAAAACAATATAAATATATGTAGACCACTTTTTTAAAAATATGAACAAAATTACCTTAAGGTTATAATAAATTAGATTACAGATAACAGATAATTTAAAATAAACAAGAACATGTGGAGTTACATTAAACAAGTGAAAAAGCTTGTATTGGTCTAAGACCAATTCTTATGATACCCTAGATGAATGCACGTATGAAAATTTCGTATGGTCACCCATTTGAGCAATTTTGATTTTTTGCATTGGTTTCTCGCATATATTTGTAGAACGGCTCGTCGGACAGAAAAAATGATTATAACTAATTTTATAGGATTTCTTATTATGAAGAAGTTTTTAGTACAATAAAAATGTCTAGGACTGATGGTTTTTAAAGTATATGTAAAAAACCAAAAATTTTATATGGCAACACCAAGAAGGTTCTCAGGTAGTGTCCAAATAAATCGTGGAAAACGAAATTTTTGTATGGCAACCCCACGAAGGAGTTGCCTAATTTATCTCATTTTCGAACTTAATTTTACTTTTTTTTTTAATGTCCGTGTACAAAATTTCAGCTTTCTAAGTGAACGCATTCTCGAGTTATCGTGCGCACGGACGGACGGACGGACGGACGGACGGACGGACGGACAGACGGACATGCAGAAATCAAAATAACTTTTAATTTTATGCGGGGGTGTCCAATCCATTTTGCTCTACCATCATTATTTCTGTGCGTTACAAACGGAATGATAAACTTAGTATACCCTATAGATTTCATCTAGGGTATAAAAGTAAAATGTTTACAGGACAAAAAATTAAACTATGTGTAAAATATGTAACAAATAACTGGCTAACGAGTGACATTACGTGCTTAAGCTATTGACTAGAGTAGGAGATGATCTTGTTTTGTGGGTGCATTCATTGGTGTCGGTGTTTAAATTAGTGATTACTGTGTATGTGTGTCGTTATATTGTGATGATCAATGAGTATGTATGGTGTTAGTGTGGGTATTATGAGCGTTGATATACTTTAATATTTGGTAATATTCTTTATGGATGGCTCCGAGGCTAGTCTTATGTTGACCAGGTTGTGTTTGTTTGTGTATATGTGGCAGGCTTCCTTAATTTCTCTTCTCACTCTGTTGTTTTCATTGGCAATGATCGTAGCATCATCAAACTTAAAAACATGACCGTAATCAAGGGAATGCGTAGCCAATGCTGAGTCTTTTTCTCTATATATTTTGTATGTTGCGATAGGCGGGTTTTTAATTTTTTAGATGTTTGGCCAATATATGCTGCTGGACAGTTGTCACAATTAGCTTTACTCTGCTTTTTTCAGGAGTTTTTATTTTATCTTTTGTTTTGGTGTAAATGTTGTTGAGTCTGTGGATGGGTTTAAATGTTACATTTAATTTGTTGTCTGCTTTGTGAACGTGTCGCCTTATTTCATAGGCTACTGGATATATGTAAGGAATTGAGTTGAATATTTTATTATGGGTATTTTCAACATCTATATTAGCTGTTTGTGCATTGTTGCTGGTGGAAGACATAGATTTATCTTTTCGTATTGCGCTCTTTATAACCCTGTTTACTATATGCGATGGGTAGTTATTTTTAATGAGGATTGTTTTAATTATGTGTTTGTTTTTTACATGGAATCTTTTATTGCTTACACTTATAACTCTATATGCAAAAACCTCAGCAGTGTTGGTTTTCATTGATGTTGGATGATTGGAATGGTAATTAATCATGCGATTGGAACTGCAAGGTTTGCAGTACCCGTCGGTGATAATACTTTGATCTTCAGTCCGAATGAGGAGCATATCAAGAAAAGGTATGGTGTTGTTATTTTCCGCATCGAGCGTAAATTGGAGTTTGGCGTTGATGTTGTTAAAGGAATATAATAACTCATTAATATGTTCTCGTGATATTGCACAGATGATATCATCCACGTATTTTTTGATGAAGGATATGTTGCAGGAATAAAATAGAGATGGCGCTCACATACATTCCTTTTGGAGGGACCTATGCGATTGTTTTAACTTTGGGCAAGTCCGGTCCGATTATATTCGGATCTCGAATATATGGCTCTAAATCAATCACCCTTGAGGTATAAAGAAATTGTAATGTCACAACACAAAAAATACGAGGACATACCATACAACCGTAGATGGCACAAGAACTAGATGTCGCATGCCATACTAGAGCAGAGTATATACATATTGTGAAATGGGTAGTGCATTCTGGAATGGACCATGATGTTAGAGCGTGCTGAAAGCAAATGTTTTTACAATAGTAGTTTTGTGTACATTTTATCGACTTCCTCAATACTTCAGATACAAATAGATATGAATCACTCGACGTATACATCATTTGAAATATTGTTGTTCATTCCGAAAGTGACGTCTAGTGCTTGTGCCATCTATGATACGACTGAGGAAAATAACAATCATACACATATGATCAATATGTTATGTTTTAACATAAACATAACATTCAACATACAGCACACCTACATACGAGTACATAATGAGTTGCAGTCTCTGGACTAACCTTTTGTTCCGGGTCACCATACTGAATTCGATAAGTAGCTATAATTAGATAAGTTTAGATTTGGTTGAATTTAGTATGTATTATGAATTTATTAAATTATTTATTAGATCTAAGTTCTGAATTCTTTTTAAGAGTACAAAATTTACTTACATAGTGAATGGCAAGATGATGTGAAGCAAATAAGGCGGATCACAAAATCTAAGGCAAAAAGAAAATATTAAAGTTAGTTAGTATATATTTATCTATTTTGCGCACTATAATGGTTGAGAAAATCAATGTGAAACTTACCTGGTCTAAATTCTCCTCTAGATTATTACATTCCTAATCTCGCACAACAAATAAGTACTTCATTTTACGCCCCTTTATAATCCGGATACTAAAAATTTTCAATGAAATTTACTTTAATTAAGAAATTTTAAGAAAGGAGAATGCAAATTTTAGTACCCCCCACCAATAGCCACGTGTAATACATCGTTGGATAGCTCTTTTTCAGCTGAATGGAAGTTAGTATTGCACCTAGTTCCAAATCCCAGTCCGTTCAGAGTTACACTGTACTATACATGGCAATTTTAGAAATAGCCAAATAACATATTTTTTGGTTATTTCAGAATCCACTCCAATTTTGTAGGAATGAGTTAGCGCAACATGCTACCCAGAAACCAGTATTTAGTTCACTCCGTCCTCCATCTTCTCCTTCCGTTATCAATTAGAGGAAGCACCTAACACTCCCAGGCATTGTGTTTTTAGTTCTATTAAGACCCGTCATAAAATACCAGAAGGTATAAAGATACACATATTTTGTGAATACAAGCTGTACATTCCGAAGGTACTAGAGTGAGTCGATAACACCTAGAGAGTAATAACTGGGCCAAACTACTTCAATTCTGCAATGTCACTCATGACATCAATGCCGCCTAGCTCAGTGATATTAGTGACGTGATAAGGAACGCTTTACAAGGAGGTTCTAAGGTAAATTTTAACACAGGCAGTGCTGTGACTAATTAACAAATGCATTTTTGGACCGGACTCAATGCGATGAATTCGATTCCATCTTAGAACAAAGTCCCTCAATAAGCCAGAGATGTAAAAATCCAAGAACCGCTTTAGGTATATTTCTCACAAAACTGCGAACTGGTGATTTCAACGAGAGTTTTGCGACATAGCTTAATATGTCAAGGCAAAACATTGAACGGTTGATTGCTATAACACGTAAATCATGGGCGCGCGCCGCCAAGATCTTGTGTAAGATGGTGCATGCGAAAAAAATTATTTATTTCACCGAATATTCAAAAAAGATTTTCACAGTTTCGTTTGTTTTTTTTTTTTGGGATTGAGAATAGTCGAAATCATTTTCAAAACCATCCCTCTTACAAATCTTACATGACTGCACGCAACATTTATTTCTAGATCTTCTCTTTTTTTCTAATCGTGGAACCCTTAATTATTGACCTTTTTTTGTCTGAAAAATAATTTAACCCCTCAAATTTAGCTGTGGAATATGTTTTCTACTATAAAATTGACTATGATAAATTCTAATTCTAGCATAAATTTGATTTCCAAACCTTAAATTTGTCAGTAATATGTTAATAATTAACTACAAGCAATTAATCACATATATTTTAATTTGGAAATACCACAAAGGATATTTTCAAAAAAATATTCCACCAGCAACAATTATACATTGTGTGTCAACAAAATTTAAAATCAGTTCAAAAAGATTATGCTTTTTTGGAGCTTTTTGGTAGAATTTAATTACATACACCAATTGCAAATAAGTAGATCAATTGATAATAAAAAATAAAAACGAGGTAAAAACATACTAATTGTATGCATTACTTAACTTATATTATTAGAAATACCGAAATTTCGTAGAATTTGTATATCTGGTTAGAAAAATGTTTTTATTTAAAATAAATTAAAATATAATTTCAAATTTAGTACACCAATAACTGAAATAAATAATAATTTATTGAGCTCTTTTTCTAAAGAAATTATTAGAAACGAAACAAAAACCATAATTTTCTGCAAATAAAAATTATATATAAAATACGGTACCTGATTTTTGGAAATTGTAATAATTTTCTGCTTTCTATTTTCATTTATTTCAGTTAGTGGTGTACTAAATTTGAAAGTATATTTTAATTTATTTTAAATAAAAACATTGGAAATTATTTTTATGTACATAGAAACAGAAAAACAACTATGCATATTCGTGAAAGCTCTTTTAGATATTTGTATGCATTTCGTAAAAACTCTCTTTCATACTTTTCAATCCGTTGCAAAACAGAATAAAATTCTGCATTCACGAAAAAAGTTATCACAGTATGCTCTGATGCTCCGAACTTTTTAAAATCATCTTTTACTTTCATTAAGTGTATTCAGATAAGATTTATAAACCGCGCAACGAAAAATGTGTTATCAAGGTCAGGGAAAATTCAGTATGGGGTTGTCGTTTTACCAATTCAACCTTAAAAATTTAAATTTTGTAATTTTTCCATTTAAATTAAGTTATTTTATTGATTTCCTACAATGCCAGATAAATTTCATCTTTGCAAACATGTTTCATATTGTGTTGTTTCAGTTAGAGAGTTTTAAAAATAAATTTGCTCATTTAATCAGTAATATGCTGATATTCTACTGTACCGCTGGAAATACACTACAGACAATCCTTGATCTGGTCATTGATTACACAAAATCCCTCATTAAACTTTATCTTATTACTTCTTGGGATATTATTAATGAAGCTGATTTATTATTTTTTTTTTATTTTTAGTGGCACTTTTTTTAATGGTTTGATTCTAACAGCATTTGAAATTGCAATATTTCGTTGAAAGCTGCTGAAGTACAAAGAAAAATGGTATGTTTAGCATATATGTGCAAAAAAACTTTAGGAGAGTTAATTATCGTTAAAAATTTTCAATTTATTTGATCTGCAAATATTCATTTTTCGTTATAAATTGTCGCATGTTGGATCTCTGTTTTTTACGCTAGATGTCTCCAATGCGGGCTGTGATCTAGATCTAGGATAATTTTATATGAATTTTTTCACTTTCTGGCCACAAACCTACGTATAGTAAATTTTATTGCCAACAGGCTCGCTGGTATCTAAATTGAAACTTTTACTGACTCCTCTTAAGCAACTCGATAAATTGTCCACAAGTATGAACTCCCAACAACAGAAAAGGTACAACATCTTTACGTTGCAACAGATCGTAGTATTTTTGTGGCACATAGTTCGTCTATACTAGAACTTGTCAGTGATCAGTTGTAGGGTATACAACTTAACCTACAATCTTTAAATAAAGAATTTGGCAACTTAGTAAAACTTTTAAATTGCCATAGGGAAAAGTTAGAAGAAGAATTTTCCCTAATTCTTCAATAAATTTAAACTTGTTGCGACTTATTGAATATTGACCTGATATTGCCCTAGTTAGTGAAGCGAATGACGCAGCAGTCAAATCAACGAGTATATTTTTGGAAGAATATTATAGAAGATAAATATTCATTCTTTATTTAAATTCTATTATTATATCATTGCATGAACGTTTTTCAGCACTCCTGCATCTTCACTCCCGCGAAATGAAATTGTTAACAAAGCAAAAGTTCATAAAAATTGTTTCAAAAATAGAGGACTTCTATTGCACATCTTTGTTGGAAAACTTTATTAATGAAGCCACAATATAGTATGAAACTTGAGCCAAAAAATATATCAAAAATTGAATACATTAATTTATTAGAAAACGCCAAGGTCTTAGGTCTTAAAAATATCGCCAAGTGCGAGTCGGAGTCGCTCACGAAGGGTTCCGCACCTTCGTACAAAATTTAACACTATGTACTTTTTATTTAAATGAGAGTAGGCGTCATGTGAAAAAAATAATGGTGTCATTTGAAAAGAAATGCCTACTTATAATAGTAATAATGAATGAGAATAAAACAAGGGAAAAAACGCCGAAAAAATCACGTTTCTTGTATGGGGATCTCTTTAATTTTTAAATTTTAAATTTCATTTTTATTTATTTGTTGTTATAGCGGCAATAGAAACATACAGTCTGTGAAAATTTCAACTGTCTACCTTTTACGGTTCATGCGATACAGCCCGGTGACAGGCAGACGGTTACCGTTTTTACCCTTTGTGTACGGAACCCTATAAAGAATTTTTAAGGTTGAAAAAAATAATATTTGAACTTGAAAAGAAAAGAAATCAAAGTTAAAGGAAGTAACGGCAGCGGTCTAAAAACAAAACAGAGGGAAAAAAGAAAGAGGATTGATAAAAACAAAATGGCTTTAAAATATGCAATTTTTACTTGTAAATTTTCATATTTAAAATTCCATTATTTATTTAATTGCTTTATGTTAAATTAATGTGCTGCCTTGGATGGTAAAGAAAATTTCGGTTCATTCTTTTAAGTCGAAGAAATTTTTCATACACATTGTGTCTTAGAAGTGAGGAAAGGTACCAAACTTAAAATTTATACTTTTAAGCGTAGTACGCTGCTCAAGCGAAAATTTCGTTTCCAATACAAAATCTATGTAAAAAAAATGTAAAGTAGTATGCTGTTCAAAAGCAAAAATTAATGTATAGGGCGTGGAATGCAGATGGCGCTAATATGAAGTGAACACATTTTTCCGCAGCGATTTATATATCCAGACATTTATTTCGCACGCAAAAGCTGACAGTTGACTTTGGCACATATTAGTTAATTTGTGATTTTACGTTTATCACTCACTGACATATATATAATTGGACTGACTGATGTCGTGTTTCATGTGGCACCAATTTTGATTTCAGAAAGTATGCGCTCACTGTCAATGCTACCGACTGTCGTAAACTGGCGCTATGTTTAAATTATTTGGGAATTTACTTATATGCATGTCAGTGCGATTTACCGAATTTACCACAAAAGTATTTGGGACTATTTGTATTGCTAAATTTTAATTAAGAGTCGAAAGAAGTGTTTTTTACAAGACTGTTTTGGTTGGAAATACCGTTGAACCTCAAGCAATTTCGCCTTCCGAATCGTCACAGTTCAGTGGGAAAGTATGCTTTCATGGAAAGGGACAGGAATATGAAAGTGGTGATATATGCTTTCATTTATTTTTGGTTCAACGAGCAGTCCATTTATATATGTACATGTCAGTGGTATCACTTCAGTTAGTTTAATGTTATTTAGTTTGTGATTTTAAATATTCTCCACAACTTTTTTCCGTGTAGAATTATATGCCCAAAATACAAGCGAAGTTTTTGCTTGAACAGCGTACAAGGCTTTAAGCTGGAATAAGTTTTAAATGGTGAGTTTTAGAGCAACTTTAATTTGATTTCTATTTCCGCAACAAACTTATATCGAGTTCGTGAACTCAAACAAACCACGTGGCACCCTCTACAGGTGCTGCATCGATTTAAATTACCACCCAACTCTTTCTCTATAGCTAGTCGGCAGTTATGCTATGGAGACAGAGCATAACAAACTGTTGTCAGTCCCAGACATTTTTAATATACTGAAGAATTATTCAAAATACATAAACCTATGAAATTGGTTATTACTTTTTTTTACTGTCCCACGAACCGTTTTTAAGAGATCTGCGAAAAAACACTTTTTAACAATTTAACTTTGATATTTTCAAAACAGAGAGGTCGCTATATTTACTACGGGCATTCAGCTAGGGTATCGCCAAAATTGACCTTAGCACCTTTTCCACGTTTTAATTCATAATTAATTTTTGTTTATAGCTGGGAATTACTTTAAATTTGCAGCTTTAACGATAATTGATTTTTTTTTACGATTTTTTCATGCAATAAAAATTTTAAATTATGATAAAATCTTGTACAAAAGTCCTACTTTCTTCATACAACATTTGATTTTATTCCTAATTTAACATTGCCATGCACATACACACTTAAATATGTACATAACATGTAGATAAGATTCTCTACTATATACTTATATATATATATTCATATGTAGTAATACATTGGAGACCATGTCATTCTTAGCAACATCAGCAAAGAACCTTAAAAGCGCAATAAAAATTTCCAAGTGGATACATAATTCTCATGTTATTGTGCATAAAGGGAAGAGATATGTAGTTCCCCCGGGAACTCACCAACTTATAACTGCCATATAAACATGGAAATTTCTTGTTTCCGCAAAGTTTGATAAATTTATGAGGCTTGGGTTTGCCAAGAAGTTTATTTCCTTGGCTTCGGTTTCGTGTGGTTTGCACTATGCGGATAAAGTATTTCGCTTGTCTGTGGTCAGTTTTTATTGGGTTTTTCGTTTGTTTCTGATAATCTGCCAAGTAAAGTTTGATTTTTCGGGTGTATAATTAATGAATGACTAATTATGGAAAAGAAATCTTTAGTTTATATAACATGAATTATACGATAATTCAATTCAATAATTCAATAATTTATTTAATGTATACAACAAGATATCTTTTGATTATGCATACGAGATAATTAAATAAAAAAGAAAAAAAAATTTAAGTTATCTTACATCTATGTGCTTACAATTATCAAACTAATATAAAGATGAAGAATAAGAAAAAGAAAATAAAAAAAATAGAAAGATGAAGATATGATAAAAATCAACCTACAGTTGTCTTAGGAGCGGACTCAACTCATGCATTCGTGACCTCAAACCACTTCAGTGGATATTAAATGATGAATTAATTTCTCTCTGAAAATCCTTGTCGAGCCAATCGATCTAATATCATAGGGAAGAAAGTTCCATTTACGTGCAATGTGGACAAAGTAAGAGCGTTGCCCAACTAGTGTGCGGAATCGAGGTATAAGTAGGCTGAAGAGCCGATCCGATTGCAAGAAACCCAGGTGTTGAATAAGTACAATGGTGAACGTGTGTTTATTAGACGATGTAAGACACTTAGGGCAGTGACATCACGATAAGCATTCAACGAACAGCCTGGAACTGAGGGAATATATTGTGATAAACAAAACGCACACACTCGTTGAATGCTACATTAAGCTTACGATTACAGGCTGCATCGAGGGAAGAGAAGATAGTGCTGCAGTAAACAAATTGAGGGGCAAGCAGAGCCTTGACCAGTTTGAGTCGCAGACCAACTGACAATAACCTCCCTGAGAGCTATAACCTGCGGAGGCCACTATAGATTTTTCGGACTACGCTACAAACTTGAGCGCAGCAGGTTAGTTTGCTGTTAAGGGCAACTCCAAGGCTAGTAACCTTTTCGGAGAAAGATATTATTTATTATTATTCAGCAGTATGGGAGGCAATAACTCCGTGTCTAGTATCCCACTATAGAAGGCTATACAGGTCGACTTCTTCGGATTGAGCAAGAGCCGGTTAGATTCAGCCCAAGCGGATATTCGATTTAGATCGCCATTAATGCGAGCAAGACAGTCCTCCTGCAATCCAATAGGTCTAGACAGATAGAGCTGCACGTCATCAGCATATATATGCAAATTCGCATCCATTACCACATGCGGAAGATCATTTATAAACAATGTAAAGAGTAGAGGACCTATAATGGATCCTTGTAGAACTCCATAATCGATATGAAGGAAGTTGGATTTAACTCCATCAACTAGGACTTGTTGGAAGCGATTGGATAAAATTTCGCTGATCATTCTAATTGCAGTTCGGGAGAAAAAGAATTTATCATGTAACTTGTGTAGAAGAAGTGTGTGGTCGACGCTGTCGAAAGCTTTAGTAAAATCAAGCAGAACTAATATAGATAGATGATTATTGTCTAGAACGCCTCGAATATCTGTAGTGACTTTCAGTAAAGCAGTTTCGCAGCTATGCCTAGGGCGGAAACCAGACTGCCATCTGAAGAGCATGTCATTCCGATCGATAAAATTAATTATTTGCGTGGCCATTAACCTTTGCAAAACTTTCCCTAGGAAGCATAGTATACCTATAGGATGAAAGTCGCTCGGACCGTTAGGAGCAGAGTTTTTTGCCAGTGGTAATATTACAGAATTTTTCCACTTACGAGGAAATTGAGAGTACGCGAGGCAAGAATTGAATATGTATAGCAGAGAGCTACATATAACTGGAAGGAGAAGGTTAATAATTCTAGGTGGGATACTATCATCACCAGTGGCATCAGATTTGATACCATCAATGGCCTCTAACATCTCAGAAAGTGTTACACATCGGAAGCTGAAGTTTACTGATTGTTCTACAAAGTTTAAAGGAGCTGCATGAGCAACTATTGGAGAAGCGAGCGTAGACGTTGCGAAAAAATTATTAAGAGCATTTGGATTTATGTAAGACGTTGATTTATCGCTACCATGAATACCCCATTTGCGCAGATTAGACCATAGTTTCTTTGGTGTTAGAGAAGGGTCGAATATTCTGCTAAAATAAGCCTTTTTTGCACTTCTGATTTTCTCATTTACTAGATTTCTTACGGATTTATACGTAGCACGACTCTGAGAAGTTTTGAACAACTTGTAACGACGGGAAATATATTTTCTTTCAGCAATCATAATCTCAATTTCAGGAGAATACCACGGACATCCGACATCTTTTATGCGCTTGCTCCGCTCAGGTGCGAATTTATCATGTAAATAATTAACCAATGCATAAAATATTTCTAATTGATCATCTACAGAGTTATAATTTTTAATAAGCTCCCAGTGAAGCACTGAAGCCTCTTCGAGTAAACTCTCAACATTAATTCTATTGTAGTTGCGAGACTTTAGAATTCTGGGCTGAATAGTGAAATGGAACTCTTAGGATAGGAAGATGAAGTCATGATCGAAAATACTAAGCGGACTTAGTTGATTGAAGATTAAGACTTTGTTTACGTCAGAACTGAAGAACATATCCAAGAGTGAAGAATTGTTGCAGTTAAAATAGGTAGCCTCAGTAGCATTTACCACGTTAAGATGTAGTGACTCGAACAGATGTAAAAATGTGTACACGTTTTGATCTCTACGTAGTATATTTACATTAAAATCCCCACCCAAGATTACGTTAGAATATTGATGGTAGATTTGGGTGAATATCTCTTCGAGCTCTGTAGTGTTGTCGGGGCAGAGTTTTTTAGGAGGACAGTAGATACAAGCCAATATTAACTTGTCTGAGCCGCAGCCAACTTCCACACAAATAAATTCAATTTCATTAATGCTGGAGTGTTTTATAACTCTAGATTTAAGTTCATCCTTCACGTAGACCGCCACACCGCCCCCAAGACGATCTCTTCGATCGTTACGATAAAGTTTGAACCCTGGGATGTTTACCATACTGGAGGGAATATGCTCGATTAGCCAACTTTCAGAAACTAATAGAGCGTGCAATTTTGTGTCGTGAAATATTTAATGCATTTCAAACATCTTAGCTCTTACACTACGCGCATTTAGATGACAATTGTTCAAACCATTAGATCTGGAGGTAAATAAGTTAAGCATTGCTCTAACACTGTCCAAACATATTATATTATTATATATATTATTATTGATACTTTAAATGAACTTATGAACTCACACGAGGATCCACAGAGATCGAGCAAAAATGGAATTCTCAAAAGAAGCAACATGCATGAATAAGTCAACTCCAGGTAGAATAAAGATAAAGAGGTGACTAGTATGTGTTTGACAACCGGGCTGAAAATAAAAGATTTAAAGCTACTAAAAACTAAAAAATCAAAAAGAAAAATTACATTAACATAGAAGCTCAATAGATAACTTAGTCCAGTTAAGAAAAAAAGAAATGAAAAACAGATATAAACAAAAATAAAATCAAAATAAATCATAGTTAGAGTAATGTCGTTGTGTATGCATCAATGATAACAGCAAGCCCTGATGACGTTAATTTGAAATAATTTCACTCTGCTGTTCCAAATAGGTCAATTTAAGAGTGGGACGAGATTCATCAGGTTTAATGTACACAAAACCATTCCTAAGACCTAACGGCGCAGATTTAGAGCCGATTGCAGAATTTTGTTGTTTTTAGGCGATAAACTCTCGAAACATTAGATCCGATTATCTGTAGTGAAACCGCTATCGATGGTATTCAGCTTCAAACCACCATGACTACTGAATTTCTCCATGAATGAACGACGTTCGCTAGCGTTAGGGAATTTAATGATTAATGATGTT
Source organism: Dioctria linearis (assembly GCA_963930735.1). Classification (NCBI taxonomy): domain Eukaryota; kingdom Metazoa; phylum Arthropoda; class Insecta; order Diptera; family Asilidae; genus Dioctria; species Dioctria linearis. The sequence continues at coordinate 64,901,846 of OZ005742.1, read as the reverse complement.
GCCCTTTTATGATCGACATTGTAATTTGGACGAAAAACCTCAGTATAAGATGATACAGTGTGGCCAATTTTAGCACACATTTTATTTAGAATTTCAGACAGTTTAATTTCCTTAGAGTTAGGTATGCCTGTCACCACCCTATCATTGAGACGTTCTATACGACGAAGATCATCATTATCCCGTTCAAGCTGGTTACACCTACTTTCTAGACTGGAGCACTTCGCAACTAATGTGTTTACTTGCAGTTCAAGGTTAGAGAATAAATCTTGAATTTGTGAAGAAAAACGATTTTCAAGTTGCTGCAATTTTCTGTCAAGTAAAGATGTAAGCTTTGTGATGAGATTGATTTAATTTAGCATCACCAGATTCATTGCTAACGATCGGCTCTCTTAATGCTGATTTAGCTCGAGTCTGTGCTGATGTAACGGTTGCACTATCCGAATTCTTTCTAGTGCACTCAGCAGAATGCTGACCTCGAGATTGTTTTTTGGGTGACATAACTTAAGAGGTTATTGACTCGAAGATTGAACAAGTGCACACTAACTTTATGTTTTAGTACGTCAACTAGGATGAAAATCAATAATGTTTTAGCGGACTGAAAACAAAACACGAAAACAAAACGATCTTCAGCTGCATGAAATATAATCGATTGGAAAAAAAATACAGGAGCTATCGCAAACACGTCTAATCACTATCGCACATCGATCACTACTCTAATTGAAAACAGGAATGTGTTATTGTAATTTAATCCATGACTTATGTACATAGGTACCTATGTAACTGACGATTTAATTTTTTCTTACAATAATTTCATGTAGGTAGGTAATAAATGCGAAACTACAAAGATTGTGGCGACACTTCTGTGCCGAGTCACACAATTCCATACTCTCAAGCAACTACGCTATAAACCTAGCAATTTTAGATTCGAAATTCTACTCTAGGGGTATTTTGCTGAAGGCATAGAGGCTTAAGCTAGTATACAATATTTTTCTTTAGTATGTCAATGTTGAACCGAGAAATAATCCCGGAAATAAGCTTTAGTCAATTTTTAATTACCACACAGAATCTTCAAAGAAGAAATTATTTCAGAAGTGCGCGTAGATAATTTTATTTAAAGAGTATTTTTGGGTCCCGCATAGCCGCATTTAAGTGGGACCTATTTCGATACCCCAGCGGCGCCCACATTGGTAATCAAATCGTGCATCAGGTGGAACTCCAGGCATTCCACGCGGTTCACATTAGAGTCTACCTTCATTCGGAAAAAACTATCCGGCCGGTTGTCATGGGGATTTCTTAACCTGACCTATATCAGTGATACATCCTGACCCAGTACGGTTGAAGTTAGAGTCGACCTGGTTGCAGCAACTTCATTCGTTGTCCAAAATTGGACAGTTAGGTGCACAATTCGAAAGATGGGGCGGGGCGTTAAGATTTTTGAATAAATCGCAAATTAATTAATGGAATATTTATTTAAACACTTAAGGCAACAAAATAACGTTTTCTATTTATTAAATTTGTCCCCCAAATTTTATTGAAAATGATTTACAAATGAAAATTCAATGATTTTTTTTTCCTAATTTCTCTGGTTTACGGAGCGGGGCTGCCACAAATTTGAACTAAATTAAATAAATTTCTTAACATAAGCTTTTTGAAGTTAATAAGCAGAAAATAACGTTTTCAGATTTTTAAAATTCAGCCAGCACCGCTAAAGATTCCAAGGCATCAGCGAGGTAGTGTTGCTGAACGGCCACGAATCGAACTTACAATCCAAATGCCTATATGGAAAATTTAAAGAAATTTTCTTATTATTAACTTTCTAAATTTTTTTTTTTACATTATTAAACCAAATTCTAGGTGACAATTCCACAGTGACAAAATCCAGACGAGATAAAATCCAGAAGTGACGTCTTAGATGCATTGAACTCGGCGCGATTCACTTAGCCCCAAAGGAGGGTATTGTCAAGATAGTTATTCAATTATCTAATCATGCAATCTCGTTTGACATATGCAGCATTTCCTCTGGAATCCGCAAGACTGTCAAAAGAATGGAATAAGCAAAATCAAAAGCACTGTCATCACCAAAACTAAAAATAGGTTGAAAGTAAGAGAAAACAGATCATTAATGGAAATTTAGAGGAAAGACGAAAGGTTACCAAACCCGGGGACACACCGACATTTATAGGGTGAGGTTCAAGTATAACACCTTCTAATATAACCATAATCTTTCAATCCACAATAGGAGAGGAGAAACAATATAATAGAAATGTTTGTCGTTGGATCAACTGTTGCCAAGTTATTTTGAAAGAAACAATTATTTTCATTTTTCAATCAAGACGCCAGCTTACAACTTGAACCTCCAGGATCCAAAACTTCATCAGAAACCAGAATTTAACAAGATATTTCAAAATCGTTTCTACCCTATTTTTTTTTTTTGAGCAAGAATCCCTATTAACTGGATTAAAATCTTTGTTTATTTTTTCAATTACGTGCGTGTTAGTTTAGTAGTAGTCTAATCTGGAGATAGATAACATTTACCTTATTCATTCTAGGTATCTATTTTCTAGTTCTATTTCTTGATTCTTTCTAACAAAAAACACAAATAAAATGTCCCTGAATTCTCTTAAGATATACTCCTATCTACCTACATAGTCAAACTCAACCAAATTAATTCTAAATAATCACCAATCAATAGATATATAGAAAGACGACATTTGTGGTCGTACATGGCCTGCCACACCAACTACACAAGAATAAACAAACAAACAAACACACAAAACTGTTAAACTGTTAAATCAAATTTTGTTGCAATCCGTACAGTTTCAAAAGCTATCTACCTTAAACTATACGCAAAATCCTTTAAGTCCTTACATAAACAACCGAACTGTGTAGCTATGTGGTTATCAATGGGCGCATGGAGGTGTATTAATCAAGGATTGCACTATCGCTACGAACGAGGATGATTTCCAAAGTATTTACTCCCACGTAACCACTTCAGTTTCTACGATTTACTTCCTCCCCCAAAGGATAAATTATAACGCGGGGGTAAGTTGGTTGAATCAATTTCATTAGAAATGTGTTTACTGAAACCACAGTGCTGTGTGGGAAAACTTCAAATAACTTTAATCATTTGCCACATTGGAGCAAAAACTTATCAATGTTGAATTCTTGTTCGGAGGGAAATGTTTCCAAGTGTTTCTGCTAAGAAATTATCCAAATGGTGATTCGCTTCCAAAAAATGTCTGCATAGAGTGCAGCGTGCTTTAGACTAGACTAGCCCATCTCCAATGACATTAAATTTCAAAATAAACCTTTTCAACCAAATAATCACGTCTTCAGTACACATCTGGTGATGATAGATATCAAATATTGATGTCCTCCTCGGCTGGGTCCTACTGTGTACTTAGAGAGTTAGTGTTATCGGAGTATGTACATACATATGTACAGCTTTAGAGCCGGGTATATCGCACCATATCATCATAGCATTCCACTCACCTCACGTACTACCAGCAAAATGGTATTGTGTAGAACTGTAGAATAAATCTAGTTGACAGATGTCAGACTGATTCCATTTGTATTTATGAAAGCAATGTTTCTCTCCAGTAGTCGTGGGAAATGAGAATCAAAACTACAAAATCTGTGTATGCATGTGTGTGTGTGTGTAAATGTGTTTGTTGAATCTGCGAGCTCTCTGATGGATATGCAAATCATCACTATGTTGTCTAGCATGGGTATTTGATTTGCTGGCATCCATCCGCCCGCCCTTTTCTTAAATTACCCTAATGGATGTTTGATGGAAATCAAATCGATTTCAGCAAATTAAGATGGAAACTCATAAGTAGTTATGGGGTAAAATTTACTGCTCGGCAAATATTTGCTTAGTACGAAACTTTGATCTTATAATGAAAATAGAAACTTTCATCTTGCAAGAGCCTAGGTTAGTAGACAAAGTAATATTGCCACAGCAATGCTTGCTTTCTCAGAGCGAAGAAAGTTTTCATTACATTTAGTTTTGTGTTGTATGTTTATAGAAGACATAATGAAATCGTCGTGATAGGGCGGTATATAAAAACCTAACAAAAAAATAAATTTTCGATAATTGCAGTTATATAGGGAAGAGTAGTAGACAAAAAATTGAAGGGGGAGAAGCTTACTATTTGCTTAATTCCGAGATAACGGACTTAAAGATATTTGGATATGAAATTTTAGATCACCCTGTAACTTCTGAACGTTAACCCAATGATAATGATTTAAAATCCACATCCAGAGAAAAAGTTCAATAAACGCAAAAAGTAGGCAATTATCTCTTGTGAATGAACTTTGTAATGCATTTTCAAGAAAAAGTGCAATAAAATCAGAAAAGGTTACATGTTGAGCACATAGTGTGATAGATCATTATAAACTGAAGCTTTTGGGCTTCTTAAATCCAATATGAAAAATTCGTCTTGATGACGTATTTTTTAATAAAAATAGTAATTACTTAAATTCCGACATTTTAAATTTGTTATGTCATATCTTCCAAACCGATAGGAACAGGGGAAAAATTAATAGACCATTGGAAAAGTCCAACGATTATCTATACAAATACAATATTGTTTTATTGAAAAGCGCTAAACAAAGCCACGTCCTTATACGGTTGGAACATCATGAAGTTCTGCATACAATGAGCTCTGAAAGTGACCGTACACTCTGAACTTTTTAATATACAGGGTATTTTGTGAAAGACTAGCAAATTTTCTTAATCACCCTGTAACTCCAAAACAGTTGAGATGCCGCCCTCCTTGCCATATTTATTTATTTTTTTTTGCCTAGGTGACTACTATCCCCTCCTGTCCTCTGAAGCAGCATGGACGAAACACCCTGGACAAGGGGTACTATACATATACATTTTTTTTTTAAGAATGTTCACGTTTTCGCCGCTGTAACTCGTTACACATCTGTCGTGTCCCTATGAAATCAAACAAAGAAAACTAAATAATTAATAACGATAAAACTTTCTTCGAATAAAACAACACTCGAATTTCTTCTAACATAAATAATTATTATTTATTGTGACCTAACCTAACTTAATAATTCAAAACAAGCTAGCCCGAACCGAAACTTGATTCCACTATGACTAATAACGGACACTCGCTAGACCTGTCATTGGTCTTTTATGGCCCCATATTCTGAAGAAAGCGTTGCCCACAACGCGGATATGTAAACAAACGACAATAACCTTGTCCTTTGTTCTATCGGTTGCAGCATCTGATTCGCTTAGTAGTAAGCAATCGCTTTACATAACAATTTCCATGCGAGGTGAATTGTTATTATAATCGCCCATTGCTTCACTAAGCGCTCATCGCAAGCAGCTGTTGGGCTAATCAGCAAAATAAACGACCTACAGAACAAGTCCATGCGAGGTAACTGTTTAGCAATCGTGGATTATTCTGCCAGAATGTCCCTTGGCTGTTGCAAGCATCTTCCGTATATTGGGGTAAAACACATTAGACTGACAAAATAAAGTGTTTATACAGAAAATATAAGAAATTTAGTCTTTTCTAATTTATGTTGTAGGATCAACCGTTGAAGATGTGAAAAAAACAATTTTTGGTACCTATAATCCAAGATGGTTAAACGCCCACCCCCCCCCCCCCCCACCAACACCGGGGGGGGGGGGGGGGGCAGGGGTGCTAACTTGGATTTTTCGTTGGGACCCGGAACTAAATAACATATATTAAAATAACAACTACCCCACCTTTTATGGCGCATAGGCCCTATTTAGTCCTTATTAACAGGACTATAGATGATACGAAATGAATTCATCCAGAAGTATTGCTTTGGTATTCCCTAGAAGTATTGCAATCGGGACGCATCCATATAGAAGATGAGAATCTTCCGCGATAAAAGTTATCTTCGTCGTTGCTTGCTGGCAGGGCTGTCGTTTGTACTCCGATCGGAGTATTTGTACTCCGAAAGCTAATAGCGTACTCCGGTACTACTCCTTTTATAAAAGTACTCCGTTTTTTCATTTCTTTATACTAAAATCTCCTATATTTGCTTTTAGCAAAAAATCCGTTCCTTTTCCTTCCCGTTGACCAATTTGCAAAATACGAAATTCAAGGAATTTAGAGCTTACACCATTTCTTTTAAATTAATGCTCATACTGTTGTTAATAAATAGTAAGATTTTCAAATTTGGATCTAAATGGATTTAGGAACGAGATTTTTTTGTTTTTTTTTCTTTTAAAAAACTGTTGAGTCACATTTAAGAAGAAAAAAAAATTATGTCGTTGGTGAAAAAGTTGTATGGGATGATCCAGGATAACACAAAAATCCAGATCTGATTTGAAAATAAAATTCTCGTCCCCCAACACGTTGAAAATTTAATTATTTACTAACTAACATTTTTTTTAAATAAAACAAGGAAAAATTAAAGAAATGCATTTTGATATATTCATTATCCTTATTATTTTCTATTATCCTTAATTTTTTCCTTTTATAAAAGGAATTTTAGTTAAAACTTTTCCTTCAAGGATTGTACTTTTCTCTTTAAAATAACCTAAAGGTGATATCATTGTGATATATAGCAGACCTAAAATCAGGCAGTTTCAAGGATTTCAAAGTCCTTTAATTCAAGCAGCATGCGGTGCAGCACAAAAAATAGTTGTATTCGAATCTCATAACTACTTAACTTTTAGCAAACGTATAACAAGATTGGTGATGGTCGGGTTAGGAAAGTTGGAATTTTGATCAATTTCCTATGGAATGACGACCATTATTTATATTAAACTCAAAGTTCTTTGTGGTATATAGTTAACTAACTATTCCAAAATTGCCGTGAAAGCAGAACTTCATACGAAGCTGTGAAGTGCAGAGTGAAAATCTAATGTGATCAAAATCTCTTTTGCTAATAGAAAAGTAAGTGCCAAAGCATCTAAAGTCAATTCCTGACAATATTGCAGGTACCTTATTAAGCTTTCTAAATGTGGTGGTTATGATACCAGCAATATAAATATGACAAATGTGTCCGAAGATCAAGGACCAGACATGTCAAGAAACCATACGTGGAGATTCTGTGGAAGCTGTTTTGTTGCCACCAAAAGGTAATAATAATAATAATAATAAATAAACTAAACGTGGTAAGATATTTCACTCTGTATAGACGCAGACTTATAAATGGGCAGAAAAAAGAAACAACAGAAGATTTTGTAAAATATGTTTTAGAGTTATTGCAAATAATGTGTCTCATATTGAGAGGCATAATGATTCGAAAACTCATAAGAGTGCTAAAATAGCTCTAAATTATCAGCCATAAATAAATAATGCTGACAAGGTTAAAGAATTTCAATCCAAGATAAAAAAAAATCAAGATTGCCTTGCCTTTACATTAATAGGAGCTCTTGTAGATTTAGTTAAAAGTGTTGCAGCTGATTTATTTATTGTAAAAATTTTAAATGCGGAAGAACTTGATCGACTGAAGTTGTCAATACAATTTTGCATGATGAATCTATTAAAAACCTTAATGAGTCTATGAAATTTACGATTGTCAACTATAAATTTAAAACTTAAGAAAATCTTACTGTTGAATAACAAAAGTCGTGAGAAAATTTGAAAGTAAAGACCTACTACTTATATAAAAAAAATGTAATAATAAGTGTAATAAGCACAAAAATGTGACAAGTATAAACCTTAAATTATTAAATTTTATATAAAATATCTCTCCAAAAAAAGAATGATGGTTTACAGCTGATTGGAGTTTTCCAGCTGGTTATGCTTTTGATCGGGTCTATGGTGTAAGCTTTGGGATATTTTTTTTTAAGGAAACTCCGATCTTTGGATTAAATTTTTTTATTGTTCACTCAACGTTTCGGGTCTTCTTTAGTACCCTTCTTCAGGAGTTAGCTAAATTAGAGTATAAGATAGTATTGTGTACAATTAAAATATTTGATGTCAAATATTTGAATAATTTAAAATAGCTTATCATAGAAATGATGTTGCAATCTCGAAAGTGGGAAAAAACGGTGCAAAACCATAATTGCTTTTAACATGATGTACCGAGATACTGTCTTTGTTAGTTTACTGGCTTAAAGAGGGAAATCACAATTTTATTAAGAAATTTTGAGAGTATATTATGTGTTTCGATCAAGAGCACTGAGCGATCTCATCAGGACAGCAATGAAACTATGCTACTGCCTGCTGTCTGCAATACAGTGAACTCAGATACCCAAGCAGTTGGTAGTAGACATAAAAATATTTATTTAAAAACCTAATGAAAATGGATTTTATTCACTTCCAATTGATTTTTGGACATCCCATTTGAATTCATTTAATTTCGTTACTCGTGTGCTCCATTTTTTCCGAAAGTACTCCGCTTTGGCAGCAAATTGTACTACTTTTGAAATTTTCCAAACGACAGCACTGCTTGCTGGCCCTGAACCAACATAAACGTATATGCAGGATAACTATGGTGCAGTACATACGGTAAACTCCTGAGTTTGGGTACATATTGCTCATACAATCAGCCTGCCGGATAGGATCATTATGTCAGTCTTGAACGTCCTTACATTGAAGGCATATCGGCGGGTTGTTTTAGTTGACAGTGTGAAGAAAATTTTTAAAAAACCAATTAACTGATTTTGAAGTTAACAAGTGAATTCTAGTAGTACTGATGACATTTAAATATTCATCCACCCTCATTAATTATTATTGTTTGTCGTAATTAAAATCATATTTCGATTTACGAGTATCCACTGTAGTACGATATTTTTGGGATTTTTGTGTGGTAATAAATTAAAAAAATGGCTTCTCGAAAATGTGTTAATCCTCTAGATAACTTCTGTTACATATGTGGAAATTATGTAATACGGGAAAAACTACTAACTAATTCTATCGAAGAATTATATGAAAAGTATTTTAAATTGAAGATATAAAACCCAGACAAGAAATGGGTGCCGCATAAAATGTGTTCAACTTGTCTTCCTGAACTTTGTAAATGGTCACGGAGAGAAAATCATTCTTTTATTTTGAAAAGTTCAATGGTTTGGAAGGAACCGCAAAATCATACAGACGATTGTTACTTTTGCTGTACAAACACAAACGACTTTAATGCTAAAAATGAAAAAGAGATAGCATATGCTGGTGTTCGTTCTGTGGTTTTTCCTACACATCAATATCGTGATGACGAAGATTTATGTTGTGCTGCCGGGACGTCACCATCACTATCTCAGCTATACAGCCTTGATATTCACTAATCAATATCAATTTTAGCAGTCTGACCACCACTGAAAGGACCAACGAAGCAACATCTCAATACAAAAAAGTCCGACAGGCAGAGGAAAAACTTAATGCAACCAGGACTCACTCATATATTCGAGGACCTTATCCTTGAATGAAGCAAACTCACATGACGAGAATTTTGAAATGACCGCACCATGACAAAAGACCATTCATACATCCAACTGGGTTCGCACTCCGGGAAGAATGATTTTTGATCTATCCCTAGTATTCCAATTGAACTTTTCGCCAATGTAAGAATGGAGCAAACCAAGTCTACACAATAAAAAATTTGCACAATTGTTGCCACAAAGATTAGGTATTTTTCCGTAAAATGTAGAAAATATTCCTAAAATGTAGGGAAAATTCCCCTAAATTTTAACAGTTTGTGCATTTCTTTAAAGTGTAGGACGAAAAATAAAACAGAGGACTCTGAAATCAAGAAACTTAGATAGCGTGCAAGATAGAAATTACTCCGCTAGAGCAGAAAGACAATTTCATGATTGCAAGGGCAGGAAGGGGGTAAACAGCTGCATCTGCATACAGAAAACTGGGAAGAATCAATGTTATCTAACTAAATCATCATCATACAGTATAAAGCTCACAATAGGTGATCTATAAAAACATACCCAAATATCCGCCCCCCTCCCCCTCCCAAATTTGTTACATTTATTATAAACGGAAATATTGAAATAACGTTTATATTTTATTTTTTATATAAGCATGTAAGCCATATTTATAATTTTTATACCCTAGATGAAATCTAAAGGGTATACTAAGTTTGTCCGAAATTTTGTATACGGACTGTAAAAAAATAAAATTAAGTTCGAAAATGGAAGAAATCGGGCAACTCCACTATTTATTTGGACATTGCCTGAGAACGCGTTGACATAGTGAGCTAAAATTTGGTACATGGTGTGTTTGTAGTAATAACAAATAAAATTTCATAAATAGAATAAATCGTACAAGCACTTCTTGATGTTGCCATATAAATATTTAGGTTTTTTACGGATAGGTACTGTGAAAATCATCAGCCCTAGACATTTTTTTTATACTAAAGCTTCTTCAGAATAAGAAATCCTATAACATTGGTTATAATAATTTTTTCTGTCCGACGAACCGTTCTAGAAATACATGCGAAAAACCGCTGCAAAAATCAAGATTGCTCAAATGGGTGATCATACGAAATTTCATACGGGCATTCATCTAGGGTATCTAAAGAATTGATCTTGGACCAAATCTTGCTTTTTTACTTGTTTTTAGTATCTCCATGATTCCATGATGATCATAAAATACATTTGTACCACAGTTCACTGTCTCTTGGGAGATATTCCAATCCAGATACAATGTTTCAGCAGGTATTCCAGCGGTTTTAAAGAGAAACTGCAAACAGCATCATTCGTCTCACCAACATCGTAAATGTGGGGAAGACACATCACCTTCTGATGAATCAGATGATTTAGGTGTTAGTCTATTAGTTTTCCCTTATTTTTTGTGTGTTTGTTTTCTATTTACCTTTACCTTCCTTCTTGTCTAATGATTCTAACACCTAAGAACAATTATTTACAATTTCCGTTCTAGCGTTCCTTTGCTTCCGAACACTTTTTTGTTCTTCAGCGTTTCTCTAATTTGTCAGTAAATTTCTTTTAATTTCTTTATTAAGTTGATTTTTGATATAAATAGTTGAGGGTCTTGACCAGATGACATACGTAGTTGAGTATACTATTTGGATTATTCGACGGTTCAGTTGTTGTTATATTTAGTAACTTTTTGGTGACCTATGATAGACACGTAAAACTCATATTGCCTATATAAGATTAAAGAAGGTCAAATTCAGAGGCAGAAGACTATAGGAAGTATATAGTGGAAGCGAGACCACAAACCTGCAAGGGACCTACAAAGGGCCTACGCAAGTCTTTTATTATTCCCTCAATTTTTGTTTTTAACTCCTTGTCGCAGTCGCACTAGGACAATGCTTAGTTAAGTTCTTTTTACCCAGTCATGCCAAAGACAAAAGTATATACATATATATATATATTTTTATATTATTAAGCCTAGCTCAGGGGATACCCTATGGTGCAAAACACAGCACGGCAGGAAGGAGATAGGGAAAGGATTTGGGGATATGAGGAGAGTGGCGGAGGTGCCGATGTATGTCACCCTTATCATTCAGTACATTATATGACGGAGGAAAAACGGAAAATGGTAAACTGTTCCATACTCGCACTGTTCAGGATAAAAAAGCATCAAGGAATTTTACTGTACTGCAGCGCGAGTATTGCGTGCAGGAATCACTATAGAATGGATTTAATCTACATATTTCTTCAGATTATTGACCATGTATGTAGCGATAAAAGAGCGAAAGCCATCCAACATTACGGCGGTATTCGAGTGAGTCGATATGACAAGTTATTGCTACATCATCAATGAGCTTGAAAGCTCTCTTTTCGAGAATATTCAACATTTCTTTATTTGTTCAAAACGAAAAATTTTAACAATTTTGCCCGCCTATTTTCTAACTTCTTATTAGATTACCTTTGAAGACACAAAATATTCATATTCTAATGAATAATTAACTAATAACTCATTAAATGCCAATGATTGATTAATCAATAACAGATACACAGCCATTTCCTTATATAAGTTGCACTCTCAAACTGGTTTTGACATACTTGTGAAGAAGCGAAATGGACGAATCGACGCGATAAACTTAGTTTTTATTTTCAAAATACATTAAATTTCAGCACATTGTTCCTCATTAGTGCTCTAATGAAGGAAAAAAATATTTCATTTTCCAGCTATAATTATAAATAGTACTAAATATGTGACTCACGGTATCTTAATGAATAATAAATGCTAATGAATCCTTAGTTTGTTATGTGTAACTAAGGTATATGATATTTAACAGTTTTACTCAGAGACGTTCAAAATATGCAAGATTTAGTAGTTTTAAGAAATTAATGAAATCATGGTTAATTTTAAATGTTCACAACATAAGGTGCTGCACAGCTTCGATAGATGATAAGCATAAAAATTAATTAAAATAAATAAATAACTTCTTTTCGACAAGCAGGGGCGTTCTTGTTAGGTGTAATATAAAAAAGAATTGTAGTTATCAACATAGGGTAAGTTTATATTTTGTATAGTAATTATATTTGGTACCTGTTGACAATTCAATAGGGTTAAGTACCTTCGTATAATATGTATATTAATTTTATATATAGGAATAAAATAAGTTTGTACATAAATTGATCTGGCCCACGGATGCAATATTATTCAAAATTGTATATAGCCTACGAGTACGAGGACCCTAAGACAGCCCTGGCTGCAAACGAAATATGGCAGGAATGCTTATCCAGAATTAGAAGAATTGGATCGATTGAAGTAGGCTTTACATGTTTCTTGAAGTAACACAGCCGTTTAAAATGAATGTCATTCATTTTCTGCACACTTATAAGAATTCGCACATTTTTTTAAAGGATAGGAAGCATTCCTTTCCCCGGAGATATAGGGTGACTTTTTGTTGTTTAATTTTTCAGTGCTCTGTTTTACACAGCTCATGGGTGATTCGTGACACGTGTCAAAGTAAAAGTTGTTCAGTTTGCATTGCTATTTCATCATGGAAAGACTTTCACCCGAACAACGCTTACAAATTATTGAATTTTATTATCAAAATTCGTGCTCTGTTAAAGATGTGTTTCGACGACTTCGACCATTTTATGGTCGTCATAATCGCCCTACAGGCTATTCAAGCCATCGTGACCAAATTTCGCACCAGTTTCACCTTATTGGACATCAAGCTACCCACCCGTGTGCATAGAGTGCGTACAGATGAAAATATTGCTGCCATAGCCGCCAGTGTTGGTGAAGATCTCCATTCGTCGCCGTTTGCAGCAACTGGGCTTGTGTTATTCCACTACGTGGACGATTTCATGCAAGGATCGTAGTTTAAAGGCGTATAAACTACAGCTCGTTCAAGAACTGAAGCCGGATGATCTGCCACAGCGTCGTGTTTTCGGGGAATGGGCTTTCGGAAAATCTGAAGGAAGATCCACTTTTTTACCAAAAATTGTCTTCAGTGATGAAGCACATTTCTGGTTGAACAGATAAGTAAATCAACAAAATTGCCATATTTGGTCCGATGAGCAGCCACAAGTAAAGCAGGCCACAGACGATACACCTGTTGGTCCAACTGTTGTACCAATCTGTGTTGGCATACAACCGTTGTATGGTGTGTGGGTCAATTGTACGAAGCATCCAACAATCAAGCTCGGTTGAATGGTTGGATGTGCATGCAGGTAAACCGCTGTTGTATATGAGACCGTTGTATGGTGTGTGGGCTTGTTGTTCAACCGTTGATCCGATTTCATTATCTGTCAAGTTTTTTATTGTAAATGCGTTGTAAAAAACAAACCAAAATGGTGTCAATTAAGTATAAGGACTTCTGGGAAGAGTTTATTGATATATTATTAATTTTCAAAGACATAATCATAGCTGAAAAACAAATGCACATTTTCTTTTTTTTTTTGACAACCGATGACATTATTTCGGAAGAAATTATTGCTGAAGAAATCGGTCCAACAGTTGTATCGTCTGTGGACTACCATACAACTGTTGGTCCAACGGTTGGTCAACAGCCGTATCATGTGTGGGCCGCTTAATACAAGAGCTGCAAATGCATCCTGAAAAATGGGCTGTTTGGTGTGGATTATGGGCTGGTGGAATAATTGGTCCGTACTTTTTCAAAGATGACAGTGAGTACAACGTTACCGTCAATGGTGCTCGCTATCGTGCAGTGATTTCAAACTTTTTATTGCCCAAAATACACGAGCTAAATCTGGTTGACATGTGGTTTCAACAAGACGGTGCCAAATGCCACACAGCACGCGCAACGATGGACCTATTGCGAAATGAAATTGATGAGCAATTCATCTCTCGTTTTGGACCAGTGAATTGACCGCCTAGATCGTGCGACTTGACACCGTTGGACTACTTTTTGTGGGGGTAGGTACGTCAAATCTATTCTTTATGCCGATAAACCAGCATCGATTCAAGCACTAGAAGACAACACCATACGTGTTATCGGTGAGATAACAGTGGCTATGCTCGAAAAGGTCACTCAAAATTGAGTTTTTTTTTTTTTGAAAATTAATAACCAAACGCTTAAAAAATCACCCTATACAAGCATGCGAGTAATGTATACTTTCCAGAAACAATCATACAGAAAATGATTCTCCTTGGTTCACCGTAAAAAACTGCCCTTCTTTTTTTGAACATCCTTAAGGATATTTCTCCTGAACTATTTTGATCGCAGTTTCGTCTATGCTAAATATTCTATTCGGTTTAAAATTAAACTTTCCATAAGTGTCATTATAAGCATAAATTATTACAATAAAATAGTTTTGTTCCTTCTTCATTGAATAAAGCAATCTTATTTATGCTTACCCCTTCAGCAGGTTGCTCAGTTTTATTTCAGAATATTTTGAATGAGATTAGAAATTGATCAAAAAATTACATTTAATAACTTTATTTGCAATTCATTTATTTTTTACTTTGCTTTTCTTCCATTTCCTTCTTTGCATCTTTAATCTTTTGCATTTTACATTTTTTATTTTTTGTGTGTTTTTTGGTTGTAGTTGTAGTTAGAAACTATTGACTTATAGGGATAATATTAAATTATATTACTACTAGCTTTATTATTTCCTATAATTTTACATTTTATTATTTTACTTGTATTATGCTTCACTTCGTTTTTTACTTTTGCTTTTTTGGTCTAACTAACTTTTAAGGTAGTACCTGAGTGGCTTTTTGTGATTAAATACCCAAATAAATTCGTCTTTAAGCCAGTCTGTCTCAATCAACATTTTTTTTACTAATAAATTTATGAGAGTATTATTACTCTCTTCAGTATACCTGAACGCGTCTGAGTTTATTGGGTTTAAACCGTGAAACAATTTTACCAGTGTCAACAGAATAATATAATATCTTAATTCTCTTTCTATATCACTTTAAAACCGATGCTTGGGTACATTTTCTAACACCTTTTTTTTTAAAGTTATTATTTATTTTTGCCATCATCTCTGATTGCATCAACCACATCCTGTATAGCTGATGTTGCGAGTGATGGTATCAGTAAGTCACTGTTAGACTTTAATTGCGTTGCTGTGCACCATTTCCCCCTCTTCACCAGATAGCATCAAGGATTTTCTACTGTAGGTTTTTTTTCAAATTTTAGCTACACTAAGAAATTGGTAAAATTGTGAAACAACTTCGAGAGTTGTCATTCAACAATGTAGGTTTTTATGTAAATTAATATTTAAATTTGGTAGATAAAATTTTGCCAACACCAAAAGCGGGAGTTAGAAAACAAATATCAAAACTATAAATGCTTAGACATGTATATATGTAGACAGATAATATTCCGATACAATGCTTAAAAAATGCAAGACAATATCAGGGGGTGGATTCTGATAAAATTAAAATGACAAATGACAATTACATCGTGACTTATCTTCGAAAATGCGATTCTTAACCCATGACTTCAGCCATAAAAAGTGACATTCAGCGTTAAAATGTGACTTATTTTCGAAACTCCGATTCCGCTGGGTGACAAATGACTTTTTCTTCATGAATATTATTGCATCCGAAGTCACTTAACCATTGCAACTGTGACTTTCTCATATTCCAGTAAAAAATCGATATCGCCACTTATGTATGTCGATTGCGATCACGGCATCCCCTTGAAATCTGTAACCCCTGATATATTTTTGTTTAACCATGATGAAATGCGAAGCACACATTTAACCCCATATTATTTTATTGCAAAGTGCACTGTCCTGCTATGAAGGACAGACATACATATAGGAGACATGGGGAAAATAATTGAAGGCCAAAAAAGGGACACACACAAGACGACACATAGAACACACCAAACAAACAACACAACACGAACAAGGACAGAAAACAAACACATACAAAAAACATATCATCCACACCTCTTAATGAGGTAGGTACCACGGCGGCGAAACTAGCCCACCTAAGGCGGTGGGCAACTGGTGCCCCACCTGTCGTACAATGCTTCTTCATGCTGCTCTAAGGAATTTATGTCTTTAGCCATGCATGACACATTACCAGCACCGGCAGTTTTTTTGCTAATTTATACATACTATATATTTTTTTTCTACTTTATATATGCATATAGAAACTGAAGTCTGTGACATGGGTGTTGATAAGACCCTAGTAGATATTATATAACTTGTTATAAAATTAGTTAACACCTTCGCATTAAAAATTTGCTCCATTACACACTCCATACACCATACTAAAAATGTTGGTTTTTCACTATTTTAGAACATTTCAATTTACAGCAAAGGGCTAGACTCGGATGACACACGAGTGTTTTATTACATATGTATGTGTGTACCTACTCAGTTTTTGTGCATTTGGATCATATGGAAATAATGAATTTTCTTTGCTGTCTCAAGCTCGATACAAGAGCCGGTTTTTACGTCGTGTCTAGTCTTGAGTAGGTATCAATGTGTGTCAAGGGACTTATACTCTCTTGTCACGAATATATTCAATTATCAAATTATCACTGCTATCATTTAAGATACATGTAATGTCACCCAACTATCAGAATTTGTATAGTGACATTGTCCATTTTTCGAAATCATTGTGTCATTAGCATTTGTAATTTTAGTTTTGTCTGTACCCAGCCCCAGAAGAAAGTAAATATAAAAAAAAGTGATAATAATTGGGATTGTACAGCTAGAAAACACGCTGCTCGAAAAATTTCTCTAATAAGAAGCTCCAATGAAATACAAAACCAGAATGAAACATCCTTTTAATACATGAGAATCTGAACGAAGAGCGTTAAGCTAGGTTTATTCACAAAACAGAATTTGTTCATAACACAAATAAAACAATCACTATGGAGTTTTATGTGCCGGTAGCAAGCACACGCAGGTATCACTAACAATGTTCAGACCTTCTGTCACAATAATCAAACATTTGTAAGAGGTAACCAGACCTCACCCTTGATATTATAAGATGTCAGACATTCGAATAAGTCGGCAATATATTCTTCAGAAGTCGTGAAGACTCGTGTTCAGTGCATGTGTTTTATAGCCTCAATAAAGCTTCTTTATCTTTATTGAGTTTTAATTATTTCTGACCGAACTTTGCCATCATAAAGGAGAAGAACCAAACAAATATAAACTACATTTAAATTTCCATGATCTAAAATAATACAGCAACCAAGAAGACACTGGATTTATTTTTCTTCTTTAGATTGGTATTTGAACAAGTAAAAAGGCTAGAATTGGTCTAAGACCAATTCTTATGATACCCTGGATGAATACTGAAATTTCACAAAATGATGCGGGTGTCATTGGCAACGCCACCGGCAGACACAATTCCCATTTTCTTCCTATAAATAGCGAACTGCTGGAATCAGAAAATCACTTGCGATTTGACCAAGCGACAAGACAGGTCGGTAATTCTTACACCACATTAAGACTTGCTTAACAAAACCAAAGGGAAGTATTTCTGACTCCCTTAAATACTAACTTTTTTACCAAAACTTAATTATATTAGTTTTAATATTTCAGCATCCCAGTGGGAGTTTTGCTCCCAGCCATAACCTACATGAGCAGTTAAGTTAACGCTCATTCTAACCAACTTAACCTTACTTTTGCTTGGTTAATAATACTAGGTCGTTTCTCTCATTACAGATTGAGAGTTAAAATCGCCAGTGGAGGCCCAAATAACAGAAATACATTTAGAATATGTAGAGTAAGGCACAAGTGATTCGTATAGGGGTAATCTTGTTTTAAGGTGTACTTAATAGAATTGAATTAGAGTTAAGTACGTGAATTTTCTAGTCCATAAGATATTTTGTGATAAATAAACGACTGAATTTTTGTTATTTGAAAAATCCTGTCTTATCATTTCTTAAACCGGCATCTGCCCCTTTTTATGCTAAGCCCACATTGGGTATAAAAATAGAAATTTTATCGAATATACATGCTCTGCTCTTATTTAAATTTTCGTGAAGATCGCAAATTTTGTACATATATTTTGCCTTTCAATGAAAAATGTCCTTATTCTACATATTCCAATTCACATTCCCATTTCCTACATCTCTTTATAAATGAAATGCCATATTTCTAAACGGCGGGAATTTTAATTTTTTTTTACTTTTCTTTTACTTTAGTTTCATTTAGAATGTAGAATTGACCAGAACTATTACGCAAGAGTGGTAAGTATAAACTTTCAATTTAATAAATTAGTTATACAAAAATTTCATATGAAAGAACCTTGTAGGTATTTTCTGTTGATGATGAACTTAGGAAAACATAAAAATATATTTACCGTAATAAAATCAACATCACATAGATTTGAAAAATTCAAATTCTACATATTAAAAAGATAAAAATAGACTAAAACTAAGTATAAAGGATCTGATAATAACGCAGAATTGAAAATATTTTGCTGACATCCGATAGAAAAATCTTCCAAAGATCGAAAAAAGCAGATTGGATTTTAAAGTGAAACCACCACCGGCAACGGAAGGTAAAACAAATAAAACAAAAAAAACCTTTCCTACATAAAGAAAGTAGCGACTTGAATAAGAGATTTTGAGAAACTATGTATAACAAGCGTTCGCACAAACGACAAGGAAAAGAAGTCTTTTTTAGAGCATTGTCCTGGAGGCAAGCAACTCTTGAAGTTTAATATTTCTCTCTAGGAAAAACTTTTTCAAAAGCATCAAGTGAACGGTGTGACGGCACTTGAAATTCAATTTTTTTTTTTTACTTTAAAACTTCCTAATACTAGCTAACCCAGCTCAGCTAACCTGATCCTTATGCTCGACGTAATATTTCCTGACTGTTTTTAATCACAAGGTTAAATCGCGTTGACAGTTCTTGCTCTCATGTCATGGAACACTTAAAAAAAAATTTCAATTAAGCTGTGCACCTGCCACTCTCTGGTGGGAGTATTTCCTCGACATTTTCCCTTAAGTAGTCCCGTTAAATCTATTAAAGTCCCAAGTTATTTAAAAAGTTTCATCATTCTGATGAAGGAAGCTAGTAGAGATGTATGTATGTATGTAGGTGTTCCAGAATTGGACGGATAAAGGATAATGCGTTTTTTTCCTTATCGTTGAAAATACTTAGTTAGAAGAATTTTAAGCTTCTTAAGGATAGTGATATAGTTATGAGATACTATCTGACAGACTTGTACGTAGAACTATCGTGATAAAAGAGATTAATTTTTGTATGCTGTAGTACTATATATGGTTATATAATGTTTCTCAGCCGACATCCAAGATCTAACTAAGAAATTTGTATCATCTTCCAATTGTAGGAGATAAATTATTACAGGAGTGGACCTATCAACTTGACGCCCACTGATAATGGTTGGTTATGAATCCTTGAGGATAACCTTTTTTGTTCCAGCATATGCCAATAAACCTAAACCGGCAGTGATTAGATGATGTGTGAAGTACAGAATCCACTCTGAAAACACACAGGACACAGTGAAATATGAAAACCCAAAAACGTTTGCAAAGGCAGAGAGGGAGGGAATTAACTTGAATGCAACCAGCTGTGACTGATTTTCACATGGGATCTGTACCCTGTCAGTCTTCAAGCTGCTAGATATCACTCAGATGTACAACTTGTGAGTGGAACGTTTAGGTGTACCTACTGTCATGGAATTATCTGCTCATCTGCTGAATCATAGGAGACCGATAATCGTGCATATATATATGCACATGTCAGAATCTTACCAAAATGTTTAAAAGAAAATAGCCATATATACCGTTGAGACTGATGTACTAATTACTGTCTGTAGGTTCATTCCAAAACTTAGTCCCTGATGAGTTCCGGATTACCTTTGGTGTAGAAGGGTCATGCTTTCATTTTTTAACTATTCAGAAAATCGTTGTTACAATGAATCTGAGACAGGATGGCACTTTGTCTATCATTCATGATTTCATTGGATGTGACACTGTTTGCACATTTAATAGTAGACAAAAAAGAACTGTTTGGGATACTTTGAAGTTAGTCCCAGAGATGAATAATACTATCCATAAGCTTTTAACTAGATATGTTAAGTGGGATCAATTATTACTGAAGCGATTTTTTTTGCGGATGTATAGTGGAACAAATGAAATCATAAAGGTTAATTATATTATATACCTATTATTATATATGTAGCATAGATATAAACACTGTTTAAACAAAAATAGCTCAATCTAACTTAGATATACTCTACAACTAATAATATAATATAAAAACAATAAGTAAGTAAAATTATAAAGAGAAGAAAAAATACATTTAAATTTAACTTATACTAGGCAAAGACATATATGGATAAATTAAAAAGAAAAGAAATTTTAAAGAAAGATAGAGAGAAAAGAAAAATAACAAATATAAGAAGAAAAACAAAAAGAATTAGCTACTACGAAAATGTTCAAATAATACACTCTTGAACCTCATACCAACGCCTCTTTCTCCTCGCAACATCAAAGGTAAGCTATTCCAATTTCGGACATCCGAGCAAAATACTGCTTCTCAGTGACCGAGAAGTTAGCACCAGATACAGATAAATTATTACTACGTGAATATTGGCCCTTGAGAAGATAATTTGTTCCCAAATAATTCAACACTTAGAAAGCAAAAATCTCCTAACTCGCTGGCAATCGTTCTTCGGTGCTTTCCATAGCTGTGAAACCACTCTCTTAAAAGTCACCCGTGATATTCGTAAATTTTTAGATAGCAATGACCTTGCAGTGTTGACCCTACTGGATTTTCAAAAGGTCAACAATCCTAAGACACTGACAAAATTAGCTTCACGATTTCTACGTAGGCCATTTCTTTAATACCTGATTTTTTGGCAAATAGATTGAAACAGGTGATTGCTGATGAGCGTCTCTCAGAAGTACTACATTTAAATTGCGGAATACCAGAAGGATCTATTCTTTGACCACTATTGTTTAGTCTGTACATTAATGATCTTCCTAATGTCATCCAGGACTGTAACATCCATTTGTACGCAGACGATGTACAACTCTACGTGAATATGCCGATTGGTCTAATGGAAGACTACGTAGACTGCCTCAACTCTGAGTTGGAGCGAGTATCCAGATGGACGTCCAAAAACCAGGTTACATTAAATCCCACTAAATCCCAATCAATTCCGTTTTATAGACAACATCTTGATATAAGCGAGTTGCCTCCGGTCATTCTTGATGGTACTACCCTGCCTTTTGTGAATAAAGTTAAAAATCTCCGGTTTACTCTGAACACCTCAATAAGCAACTGTGACCATGTAAATGGAATAATTGGTAACGTCTATGGTGGCCTTCAGAGGCTGTGGTTAACAGCTAGAATACTAACAAAGCCCCAACATTTAAAACTAGTTAAAACGCTTTTATTGCCATATTTTATTGGGTTTTGTCTAATTTACCTAGATTCTTCTTGCGCTAGGAAATTGGTGGTAGCTTTTAATGATTGCACGAGATTTGTCTTTGGGCCTGAAACGATTTGATCACATTTCTCCAATTCGGTTGCAAATACTTAGATGTTCTTTAATCACTTTTCTTGTTCGAAGGCAGTTAATTTTTCTTCATAAAATTATATATCAAAGCCGTGTACGTTCTAACTTACATGACGAGTTAGTTTTCCTGGGTTCATCTAGAAATCTTAACATTTTAATTCCGCGACAGATATATTCCATAATGGACAACTCTTACTTTGTTCGAGTAATACGTTTGTGGAATTCACTTTCTGCCAGCTACGAAAGATCCAGCGCGTTGGGGGCCTTCAGGGGACTTTTGTACCAATACTCACCAATTGATGACTTATGATCACAAAATTTATTTATTTTTGCACTCACTCAAAACTCAAACACTTAATTGTCACTGTCTTAATTTCGTTAATTTTTTTTTCTTTAATAAATACAATTATGTTATATTAATTGCTATTATTGAATTTATAAACTTCATATTATGCTTGCTTAATTTTTATAATATTATTATCTTCATATTAATCCTCTTATCTTAATCTTCTTTTAACTTTTTAGCTTTATTTAATTTAATTTTGTTTTTAACTAAGTTTACTCATTAGCACTTAGTTCTATATATTATATATTCAGTAGCAGTAGGTGCAGGTAAAAGAAGTTGTAAATTTGTCAGGAAATAAAAATTGAATTGAATTGAATTGAATTGAAATCGACATAAAAACATGAGCTTAGCACAAACAAGGAGAAGCTTCACTTAACTTGGCTTATAAGCATTCCTGTTTGTTATACAGGGTGTTTCACAAGTGGTGGATAATAATGAAGGAGGCGATAGGTCATGTCGAGAAATGAAAAAAAATGTATTGCAGAGGGGGGTGCATTCTCAACCCTTTCCGAGATAATCGGGGTTAAAGGACTAAGGGTACGTGAAACGTAGGTTTGTACTAAAACAATTATATCTCCTAAACGACAAACAGTAGAAAGATGGTCAGGGTACTAATTTATAGAGAACCTCCTGCCCTTTGATTCGATGTGTCAGTGCTTCTTCTACAGTATGTAGTTTAGAAGAAACGGTCTACCAAACTTCAAGTTTCAGCTTTTGTACCTCATTTTTTTGTGTTTGAAGCAAAAAAACTGAAATAAAAACCTTATAATTTTTTTTTCTGTCTTACTCCAGTTCGAAGCTAAGATTGTTTTCTTTAAAACGCACTTGTTTTCATTTTGTATCTTTCACCGTTTATGAGTTATGACACAAACATTATTCCAATGCATGAAAAGTCTACCTTGCAAGAAAATATGAAATAGAATTAAAACCATAAACAACATTTTTATATTTATTTATTATGATCGAGATAGGAACAATTAATAACATTAACTATTTAAAATATTTTCAAAATGCCCACCGTCATTTTGAATACAAAGTGAAGCTCTACGCTTAATAGATCTTTTAAGATCAGTTGCTGCCAAATCCTCTTTAATTTTCCAAAAAGTCCAAGTAATTTTCGGTACTTAATCTACTTGCTAGAATGTGTGGACCAAGAAGCATTCCGCCGACAATACCTGCCCACACATTAATAGAAAATCTATATTGCGATGATGCCTTCCGAGATTCGTGTGTATTTTCTGTAGCGCAGTGGTGTAAATTGTGTAAATTGTGTAAAATCCCAGTTTTTGTAAATTGGGATTCATCGGTCCACAGGATATTGTCCAAAAACGTGTAGTCGCCAAAATCTCTCTCTAAGAGCCAACTGCAAAATTCTGTGCGTAGCCTCTTATCTCCTAATAGTAGCTCCTGCACAGGAGTAACGTGGTAAGGATACATGCCTTCCTTTTTTAGAATTCTCCAAATAGTTGACACAGAAATTCCTAAGCGAAAAGCTGATCATTCCTTGCCATTTCTAGGACCCTCTCATCTGCTTCAACTGTAGTCGTTAAAGGATTGAAGGTTTCTCTCGACACATTTCCAAAGTTGCCAATTACATTAATTCTTTGGTAGGTTTTTTGAAAGACACGTACGGATGGAAGCCTTCTCGCCGGAAATTTTCGATGATATTCGCGTTGAGCCTCAAGGGATTTTCCGTCGCTGTAACCGTAATTTACCTGCACATGAAGGTAGTGAATTTAGTGATAGTTATTGCTTACAATAAGAAATTAGCTCCGTTATAAGATGAGTTGCAGGTAATAAATTTCTTGTTTCTTTAAATGGATGTCAGGTAAGCCATCCTTTATTACAAGATGCCAGCAGGTAGAAAATGACGATTCCTCATACTTTCAACTTTTTATTCAAAATGAGAGGCGTGAATTTTATGATTTTATAATACTTATCCCGATTTTCTTCTACATGTAGTGGAATAATTTTTGTGTCATAACTCATAAACGGTGAAAGATACAAAGTGAAAACAAGTGCGTTTTAAAGAAAACAATCTTAGCTTCGAACTGGAGTAAGACAGAAAAAAAATTATAAAGTTTTTATTTCAGTTTTTTTGCTTCAAACACAAAAAAATGTGGTACAAAAGCTGAAACTTGAAGTTTGGCAGACCGTTTCTTCTAAACTACATACTGTAGAAAAAGCACTGACACATCGAATCAAAGGGCAGGAGGTTCTCTATAAATTAGCACCCTGACCATCTTTCTACTGTTTGTCGTTTAGGAGATATAATTGTTTTAGTACAAACCTACGTTTCACGCACCCTTAGTCCTTTAACCCCGATTATCTCGAAAAGGGTTGAGAATGCACCCCCCACTGCCATAAATTTTTTTTCATGTCTCGACATGACCTATCGCCTCCTTCATTATTATCCACCACTTGTGAAACACCCGTATGTTGTAACGGGAAATTCTAAAGGAACAAACCGCTGACATAATATTTTATAACATGGATTACTGGATTTGCTATTTCCAAAAAGCCTCGGCATCTTTTTAACCAATTTCCATTTCTAAACTCTGGAAGAGGCTTTAACTTATTGATAACTAGGTTTCAACATTCCGTACTGGAGGACTCTTACTTTGTTCGAACTATTCGTGCCTGGAATACTTTATCAGCTGTTGCTCAGCTTGTGAGCAGGACTGATAAGTTTTGGACATTGTTAGGACAGAATAACACTGCTACGATTTGAAAATGCTTTCGCTTTGTAGTGGGTGGTCGTGGCAATGATCTAGTTATATAGTTTCTGTAATTTTTGTTCATGATTTCATTGTTATTTTTCATAATATTATATTTGATAACTCCTTAATTTTACATATATGTTTTTTCTCCTATAGAAATAATCTTGCATCGGTAAAGAATTCTCCATAGCTAAAAATATATTCCCAAAATCTAAAAAAATTTCCAATTCTTGTAAGCACAACGCGCTTTTACATTTCACTTGATGGTAACCATAATAGAGGTAAATATATAAGTCGTCTAGGTCGGCCAACTGCGATTTTTTTAGTTTTAACCATGGTACAAAGCTTAAAGCTTTCAAAATGGCGAAAACACGAGACGATAACAGCATTATTTATATTCTTAGTACCATGGTTTTGACCACTAGCGCTACCAATATGCGAGCACAACAAAACTTCTTTTAGTGACAACGAGCTTTTCGTGGCATTACAGATTTGGAGCACGAACGCAAAATATGTGACAGCCTGAAAGTGAGGAGAAAATATGCAATAGTCAAGATAAGCATTATAGATGTGGTGGATCAGGCTTGAAAACAAACCAACAAGAAAATTCTCTAACATATTTGGTTGTGGTGACACGTGATGCGGCAATGGTGCTTTCCGTCAAGGCCGGCCATTTTGTGTAGTCAGGGTCGACCCACTGTGATTGTGTGCTTCGAAAACGCCAATAAAACCTCCAGCCCCAATTCCAATGAAATCCGCCAACACCAACTAAAGGAAGACGCCCGCCCAAAAAAAGCACAGAAAAAGCCCTCTTCGGAGAGGAGAAGTGCATTTAAAGTGCGCCAATATAACGACGATCTATACATTTGCCGAATATGCGATTCCGAATGATGTGTCAAATCTTGCTAAAAAATCAGAACAATGCAACAAATTTATTTCAGCAAATTTTTCTTCGGGTAGTCAACCTAGACACCATTAACAGCATTTCACTTTTTTTTTTTAAATATCTAGAATCTTTTCATTTTTCACCCAATCATTTTGTAATGTTCGTTTTTCACAGACCTTTCCAAAGATGTGCTTGGATTACCTAAATTCTTACTTAAACGGAAGTTATGGGCAAAATTCAAAACGGTGATGACATCCACCTACATATTTCGTTGTGGAGATAGTGACAGTTCAAGAGAAATTAGCAATCTTCTACAATTTTGATTGTTAAAAGGGTTTAATCAGTGCCGAAGCAAAGGAAATGCACTTGTCTTTCTCAATATGTACTAATATTCCTGACTGTTGGAAGATTGTGAAAGATTTTCGCAGACAAATAGTTATTTGCACAAATAGGCCTATACAGCAATTTTTTTTTTCGATTTGTATAAAAAAAACAAGATTCGTCAAGACTGAAAAAAACATTTGTGATCCCAGATTAGGCCTCTTCGATTGGCGAAAACAGAGCACGATTTCAAGAATACACGCTATAAACAAGCAACCGGTTGGTTTCATTTTCCACTGAATTTTGCAGTCATTCATTCACAGCCGAAGCCTCGGTATCCGTGTCTGTCATTTTATCCATTATTGAAATCGAAAGATTATTTTCATATTTTTTCCACTTTGCATGATAGATGAATTTTTTGGGGTCGTTACATGGTTTTGAAAATAAATTTTCTTCGAAGAAATATCGCTTCAAATAAAAGCTTTTCGAAGAAAAGTTTTCGGAGAAAAGTTTTTAGCTCTACATAGCTCTACTCTAAGTGATTGCCTTTCGCTACTCAACTCTCTTCATAGAGTGGCTTTTCGGCTGCTCTACCTACGTAAAAGATTCATCAGTTATAGTCTCAAGACTGCGATGGCACCAAGCAATATACAAACTTCCACCGGACAAAATTAATAAAAACAAAAGAAATAATTATAATTGGCGGGTTCATTGTTAAGTTGAACCAAATATACTTTTATAACTGATAATAATGAGTAGAGTTGGTCAATGTATGCCCAGCATTTGCTTTTTCCCTTTCTTCCTGGCTCTTAGTCTTAATTTTCAAATTGAGATTATTTTTCTTTTAAAAGAACTAACGTTATTCGTTCGTATTTCGCTTTTACTAAATTTTTTTTTCCAATTTATGGACATGGATCCCTTTAGCATTGAACCCGCCAATTGGTCTAAGAACCAAAAATATTATAGCCAGATGAAATTATTCCTACGCGTTAAAAATTAAAATGGGAATGAAAAATTTAGTATACCCTATGAGATTTCATCTAGAATATAGAAATCCTGGATGCTAGTCTTCGCTTCTTTGATACCGCGATTTTTTTAGTATAGTATTCGCGATTTTAAGATATTCCAATTCATCCTTCAAATATGTAGTAAATATAAACAATGGAAGGAATCTATATCTTAGCCGTCTAAAGATTAGCACTTAGAGTTTCGCTATATATTGTAGATTGTCTTTATACCCATTCTAAATAAATATAATAAGGAGATCGGACATACATACGTATAAAATTCTCCCAATTCTCTACAGCTCTTTCGTATAGAGAAACCATTGATTATTGAGAAATGTATCTCTCTCTCTTTTATACCGGTGAAATAATAGCAGCCTCTAGATTATTTATTTTATATTCGTGCATACTGGTAAGAGGGCCTGATTCCCAATAGCCCATTTCGTCCTATATCCTACTAAAATACACGTAATTATTTCGAGACTTACTTTCTATAGATATAAAATGACCCATAAAAGAGCACGACTTATACTTATCTACATATATACCTACAACAAAATGAACAAAAGACTACTCGATAGCTGACATTACCACACAAATTTCTATTTTACTATAATCATCAGAAATAAATTAGTTAATTAACTTAGAAACTAAACCTCGATTTTCTCTGCTCCTTATATCGCTGTTCCTTTCAATTTCGCTACTAAGTTGACACAAATTGATTATGGTGAAAAGATCATTGTGAAGAATACCCCGCAACAAAAACATTTTATCCTTTGGTTATGATTTCCGTTTAATTTAGTAAAGGTTTCATCCATATTTTATGAAGAGTGTAATTAAATTGGTTCGGTTAAACACGGACCCTTTTGTCCCGTGCTTCTTGTGTATTCTATTTCGACAAACAAGCCTGTAAAATCGAATGTATACATCCATGTATGTATGTATATACTTCTCTGTCTCATTATATACCTATCTACCGAAACAAAATCCCCAGAAACAAATTTATGTAAAACTAAGCATACCCTGCAAATACCTTCTTAAGCCTCTTGGTTTAGTTAGAGCTTCATTGTTCTCATAAAAAATAAAAAGGAGAGCTACAGAAAAACAAGAAAAGGAAAAAAACAGCAAACGATTTTCTCATGAAATGTTGCAGATAAATTTTTCCGTGGATAATGCCCCGCAACAACAGGACCAATTATTATTATTCCTAAATAGGAGGCCCGGATACGACGACGATGACGATGACTACGGAACCATTCCAAAGTATTACGCTTTCAGTCTGATGACTGGCCGTAATTAAATTTCGGTTTCTGTATGTTTTCCCTCTCCCACCCCTTTAAAGCTTAAACAAAACTTGTTTGCCACACCATTGTTAAAATTCGAATCGATAAAATGACCCCACTTACAATCAAGCCTGGTCAGGTTTGTGGGCTTTAGCAAAATCACTACTGTGCTATTAATTAATAATTATCCCGTAAATGGACACTTTAACGGGAAATAGGGAGTTTAGTTAAACAACAAGAAGGCGGTTGGTTGATCCAGGCTTGCAATTATGGTTCAATTACGTTTTGTGGCTTATTAAAAGTGAGAACTGTTTCACATTATAAAAATTTTCAATATTGATTAAGTGCTGTTGTAAATTCGTTTGTAATTAGTGTAATATTTGTGTAAAATTTCTCGTCTAATTTAATAGACAGTAGTGTGTACTTTAACTTGTACTTTAATAATCAGCAAAATCCCATATTTTTTGAGGTTATTACAGGTTATATTAATATGTTTTTTTTTGTATACCTAGGCTCTTTTATTACTGGCTCTTTTAAACATTCCTTAAAAATAGTTGGCAAAAGGCTCTTAAAACAATTAATCTAAACAAAATGACATAAAACTAAAACAAAAGGGCACAAAAAGTAAAACAAATTCAAGCAAAATTCTCAAAAGAGTCTAAAAACGGAGACAAGAATTTTGAAAAAGATCTAAAATATAACCAAAAATTTAGAACCAGTCAAGATTTTGACAATTAGGAAGCGGTAGTTCCCAGAAGTTCAAAATTTTCATTTTAATAATAATAAAAGGTAATTTCCAAAATGAGCGAATTTTCAACAAAAAATTTTGCAATTTAGCACCGAGACCGAAATGACAAATCATACGAAGGAAAACATTTACGCGATACCGGTATAGAGTCCCTCTAGACCAGGCTGTATTAGGGGAAGCCGGGACAAAAGTAACAGCAAAGTTCCCTTAATGACAAGTTAGGAAGCTGGCGAGATTTCCGAGTGTTTTACATTTAAAACGCACACGGCAAGAAAAGGAAGAAAGAACGAAAAAAAATCAAACTCTCTTTAAAATTTATAAGAATAAAGATAAAAAATGTGAAAGCGCAAGTTGCATGCAACGAAACAGAATGGCAAATGCTTCATTTGCGTAAATAAATGAGAAGGGGAGGAGTTTTCAAATTTTACTCTCATAAAATGCTTTTGTGAAAACCGGTTTTCATGAAATATTGATAATGTTTGGACACGTGTTGTTGCTGTAAAAGGAAACATGTTGTTGCTGTAATCCTATGATATTTAAACAGCACGTGTTTCTGTTTACATTCGTTTTGCTATGAAGAGATTAAGTGGGAGAACTCATTCTGGATTCGCTGATATTATCGGGAAAAATGAGAATTCATTTGAGAGGAATTTTACATCTCCTTTCAGAATCTGGGCCAAAGCGAAATTTATCTTTTTCTTAAAAATAAGAGGCAGTGTGACCTGATGTACATTATTATGAATAGGTTGAAAGGATTTTGAGGGATTTAATAAGATTTTGTCTTTCGGGTAATCCTAAGTTCTCTCGATTTTTGTTTTTAACTCGTTGTCTCAGTTGCACTACAATAGTGCATAGCCAAGTTCTTTTCAATATCTCCTAGGTTTTTTTTAAATATCGAAGTGAGTCTTTTTCTAGTCGATAGTTAATCAATTGCCCATTAAGGAAGTGTGAAATTCTTTTTCCTGTTGTTAATTTCTTCGAAGTTATAGACCTTAAAGTTCAAATCTTGAGTCAAAAAATTAATTTTTTCGGATTCAAATGAAATTACCTCAACATTTTACCCTATTATTTTTTATTTTATTTTTTTGCTTAGAAGAAAGCCTAATCGATGCTCTATAAGTTAGTCTTCGTAGCATACAAAAATATTTGACCCTTCTCAAATCATAACGTAAAATGTCAAGTCTTACCTGAATCCCATTTTATAAATTTAAGGTTTACACCAGAACAAAGTGAAACAAAGTGAAACCTTTTTCAGAAATAACTACAACAATTTTCAGTAGTCTAAAAACTATGAAGACTAACTTATAGAGCACCAATTGGGCTTCCTTCTAAATCGAAAAAAGTAAAAAAATAATAAGGTAAAATGTTGAGATAATTTCATTTGAATCCGAAAAAATTAATTTATTTTTTTATTCAAAATTTGAACTTTGAAGGTCTATAACTTCGAAGACATTAACAACAGGAAAAAGAATTTCACACTGCCTTAATGGGGAATTGATTAGCCATTGATTGGAACACGGAGACGCATTCCAATATTTAAAAAAACCTGTGAGATATTGGGAAACATGTTGAAGCACTTACTCAAAAATGGGGAAAAAACTTCAAACCCCCGTAGCTCCCAGGGGGGTGAAGTTAGACCCACCCCCCTTCCCATACATTTTTTTCGTTTCTTACCGAGATCTATCACCTGCTTACCTAATTCGGGACACCTGTATAAAATTACTTGTTTCATTCTAAAAAATATCAGAAATTTTCCGGTTTTGCTCTGCAGCTTCTTAACTTGTCATTAGGTCAACTTTGGTTTAGCTCTACAGTTCAGATGCATACGCTGGTGCTTTCTCACATCGGTTAGTTTCAGCCGAACATTCATATCAGTTGCACGTCGCAGAGCTGAATTTTTAATTTGTGCCACTCATGTAATTTTCTTCTAATTTTGTACTATTATAGAAATTCATAGTTAATGTGTACCGTACTGGGGTGATTATTTGAATGTGCATTCCTCAATAGTGTGGTTTTCTAACTCACTATATTTGATTTCCACAATTCTTGTGTGGTTTTTAGGTAATGATGTATTTATTTTAAAAACCATGACCGGGGACAAAAGTAACACGACACCTCGGTGTGTTAAGGATACAAGTAAAGTAAATTTATAATTTATATTTGAAAATGAGTCAATATAAGAACTAAAAATATACAAAGCTGATATTATATTTGAAATATATTTCGTTGCTTAAACTTTGAATTGCGTTTTTTATTTACAATAAAAGTTTATTCTTGTTATTATTAAAATTATTTTTCACATAATTTTCACAAAAATAGTTAATTTTCTTAAAACAAACAATGGGACTTTTGTCCCCACTACATGTCACTTTCGTCCTAGGCACCCAGGTTGAAAGTAAAATTCGACATGTCTCCGATAAACCCTTATAGTTCTTTAACAGCTTCATCTGGGAAACTGAAAACTAGGTTCATTTATAGCGGACTGAGTCAACTTTGTGAATATATAATTTATTTAATTGCATCTTTATTAGGTACTTGACAGCTTAGCCAAATGTAAAAAATTTTGCTTTTGCCCCCAGTCTCCCCCATCATATGTTGATCTCTACAATCTGCCCTCATCAGCTGAGAATCTCCAACGGAGCGCTTCCCTTTCCACAGCACTTGCGACTGTTTCAAAGCGAGGAGAAGCCTCGTGGACTTAGTGCTGCAAATTCTGTGGCCTCTATCACCAGCGAAAGACAAGATTTATTCATTGCTGGACGGTATACACGAGATTTACGTTCTTTTGTAGTATAATTAAGAAGTCGCGCTAGATAAAGGTATAAAAGCAAATGGAGAACAAAAATACAAATTAGGAATATTAATATATAATCTTAATATATAAAAACAACGTGTCACTGTGTTCGTATGGGCTAACCTCTAAAAAGGCACAACCGATTTCAATGAAATTTTGTGAATGTGTTTGATTTATTCCAGCTTGAAAGATAGTATAGTTATGATAGGTGGATAGGTGGAGCTGTTGTATATAATCATAGATGGCGCAAAAACTAGATGTCGCATGCAGTACCAAAAAACTATACAAAATTTATATGGCTGGGTGGTCCATTCCAGAATGGGCTACAACATTTGAAATGATGTAAACGTCGACTGATTGATATCTTTTCGTATCTGAGTATTGAGAAGTCGATCAAAAGTAACCGAAACTGCAATTATAAAATTTTTTTTTTTTCGGTACTCTCTAAAACATGTTATGGTCCATTCCAGAATGCACTACCCATATCACAATCTGTATACTCTGCTCTAGTATGACATGCGGCATCTAGTTCTTGTGCCAACTATGATATAACACAATATATATTTTCTTTAATTCTTATTAAAAATAATTTTTCGTTTTGTATTTCTTGGAATACATAAAACTTATTTTTCTTTTTATATACTATATATAAAAATATTATTATTTTGGACACTATAGTGTAAAATAAACGAAATCTGAAAGGCAAGATAATGGAATCACAACAGAATTAGTAACGTAATCGTTGCAGGTTTCCAAATGTGACGATTTTTCCAATTACTACCCACGACGACTTCACAAACAAGAAAAGCAAAACCGGTCTTGTATAATATGTTCATCTCACTTTCGAAGATTTCTTGATGAGAAAATGGAGAAAAAGATAAACCTTATTATCGCAGCAAAACACCGAAGAAAAAGTTATCCAAAGGCAAAATAAAAAGAAGAAAAGTTAAAGAAACAACTAAAGACAGCAATGTTAAAAGTAAGAGAAAAAGAAGCCAAACGCAATAAAAGCTAGCGTCGAAGGTCAGCAAAGGTACTACGGAAAACTAATAAAGGGATAAAAACACAAACTGCAAGAGAGAAGCAGAAGAAGAAATCACAACAGAAATCAAAAAAATATTTCAGGATTAACAGGATACAGTTATTATTATTATTATTCATAAATTCATATAAAGGTACAACAAGAGATACATATCTTATACTAGTACCAATAGAAATAATTTAAGAAATATTTTTCTGGAAAGTTCAGAGAGACTAAAAGTTAATATAAATGAAAAAGCAGCAAGAGTATATGCTCAGTCAACATCCAGAAGATTACTTAGAACTAATTACAAAAAACATGAAATCAAAATCTACTTAAGCATAACTTCATGTGGACTCAATCGATGAAAAAATTAGAAATATTAGTTAAACAACATCAGATATAAGATGCCTCTTAAACGCACTAATTTATTTCTAAAATGTGTAATGTGGTCATATCTGCGTAGGCCATAAATGAATCTTATGCAGTCATTGAATGCCACATCCAGTTTCCTGCGGCAGACAGAGTCCACACGACTGCAGACTAGTCGTCCACTAGAGAAATACAGTAGGAGGAGAGTTTTTATTAGCTTTAGACGCATACTAACACTTAGAATGCTGGCAAATAACCACAGGCGACGTAAGCCAAACAAGCATTAATGTGGTCACACGATTTCATATGAACATTAAGGATAATTCCAAGATTTCGTACCTTA
Source organism: Dioctria linearis (assembly GCA_963930735.1). Lineage (NCBI taxonomy): Eukaryota > Metazoa > Arthropoda > Insecta > Diptera > Asilidae > Dioctria > Dioctria linearis. Next base: position 64,868,193 of record OZ005742.1, on the reverse strand, counting down.
TCGACAAATGGAAAGATGTTCCCACCTAACCAGACAGAGGGAAGAGACAGTTGATATTTGAAGCCCAATGCCATGCACTGTGACTTTCCCGCATTTAACTTTAATTTATTCGATATGGACCACTGCAAATTTCTATCCAAATCTCTACACAATCTTCCATAAGCCCAACTGGTCGACTCAGGTAGATTTGCACATCATCTGCATACATATGTATACGTATGTATTGTAAAACTTTCAGAAGATCATTTATGAAGAGACTAAACAGTAGGGGACCAAGGGCAGATCCCTGAGGTACACCGCAAACTAGTGGAAGTAAATCAGACGATATGTCATTCTCAAGTACAACCCTCTGAAACCGATTAGAGAGGAAGTTAAAAATCAACCGCAGAACAGGTGAAAAGAAATTGAAATTATATAAGAGCTTACATAAAAGTTTGCAATGATCGACACTATCAAACGCCTTAGAAAAATCAAGTAAAGTTAGGATACAAATCTCGCCACTGTCCAAGGCTATTCGGATATCAGTACTTACTTTGAGTAAGGCTGTGTCACACACATGACCAGATCGAAAGCCCGATTGCCACTCACAGATTAAGTTGTTAATCTTCAGATAATCCTGCATTTGCCAGTACATTAACTTTTCAAGCACCTTAGCTGGGAAACGCAATAAACTTATGGGTCGGAAATCACTGGGGGTCTCCGTAAAAGACTTCTTTGGAATGGGAAGCACGTTAGCAGTTTTCCATAATCCAGGGAATAAAGATCTGGTCAGACAGTGATTAAAAATTAGCTGAAGATTACTCAGAATAAAAGGAAGTATGAGTTTCAGAAACTTATTAGTGATTAGATCGGGACCCACGGCATTTTATTTGATAGAGCAAATTGCTCTGATTATATCATCCACTTCAATACACCTGAAAATAAAGGTGGAAGCGGTAGAACTACCACCAACTAGAGTAAGAGAATCCCTGCTATTGTGTGTATGACTAGGAGTATATGATTGGCAATTCATAAAGTGCTCATTAAGAACCGAGAGGTCAATGTCACACTTCTTCACCGAATCTCTATAAACTCCGGCCTGACGTAAGTTCTGCCACAGGTTTTTTGGCGGCAAGTTATTACTGAATTTCAGCATAAAATATGCATTTAGAATAACGAATTTTGCTGGTTATCCGATTCCTTAATGTTTTATATAACCTATGACTGTATTCGGTTTTAACAAGCCGATATTGCCAGTAAAAAAATTCACGTTCTGCGATCATAGAGCGGATTTCAGTAGTCATCCATGGGCAAGTGTAGGGCTTAATTATTTTTATCTTAACTGGGACATATTTATTGAATAAATAATTTATTACCGTAGTAAAGCAGTTCACTTTGTCATCAATCGTGCTCAATTGCTCTATTGAATCCCATGGCGTAACAGAACACTCCTCGAATAGTGCTTCGGAGTCAATATGATTATAGTCACGAAATGAAAAAGTTCTTTTAGGATCAATTAGATCTAGCTCCAAATCATAACATAAGAATAGGATGTCATGATCCAGAATACTAGGTGGTGTTAACTGAATGTTAAATACAACACTAGAGTGGTCACTAACTAAGAATAGATCTAATTGCGATGGATTTTATGTATGAAAATAGGTTGGTATTGAATTGAGTAGTCTAAGGTTTGCGGATTGCATATCAAATACAAATGAGTCAGCAATACTATTCACGATTTGCAGGTCAACATTAAAGTCACCTCCTACAATTACATGCTCATAACGTGGAGTAATCGAGGATAATGTATTTATAAAATCAGCAACATTTTCAGCGTTATAAGTTTTAGGTGGACAATAAATAAACTGCACATAGAACGCACTTTCGCCTGCCAATGTTCACTTCAATACAAATAAAATCTCCAGAATTGGAGTAAGCAATTACTCTAGCCTTTAGCTTGTTAGTAATGTAAATGGCAGCCCCACCTCCTGGGCGATCACAACGGTCACCCCTGAATAAGTTATTGCCATCAAACGAGACTAAAGAAGAAGATATTTCGGGATGCAACCACGATTCACTTACAAGGATCGCATGTAAATTGGACACTGAAAACATGAGTTTCAACTCATCAATTTTCCCACGTCTACTACGAGCATTGATGTGACAAACCTTTGGAGTGATTACAAAATATCTTCAGTAAGGCTCCTACCCTGTCAAAAGGATCAAAGTTAGTTCTTGCACTTGAGATCTTTCAGTGCTGATACACACATACTTCGAACAGCATCTTGACCAGTTTTATGCTCATCAATTAAATTCTTACAAGACGTTAAACGAAAATTACAGTTATTCATGGCATCATCAATTTTTTTCTCAATTTTTAATTCCATTTTATTTAATTTGATAAGAAGACGTGATTCCATGGCACCAAACAAATCCTCGGGAACAGATGCTACAGCGGATGCGCCTGTTACAGTACATTTAGCACGTGTGGTAACAGAGGAAGAGTTATCAGATTTATTTCGATTTTTGTCTTTATTGGCTTTGTTATGATTCCTATTGTTATCTCCCATATTGTCATAAAACAAAGAAAATAAAGCGAAAAGCGATAAAAACCAAACCAGCAGATGAGAAGCACTTGATACAAATTAAAATGCACTAGAAATAAAACTATGAAGCACTGGAGACTAATTGAATTTAGAAAAATATACGGAATCAAGCAAATACACGTCTACTCTCTGCCAAGTATACTGAACTGACTGTTGACAGTTGACGAAATAGAGAATGTAAAAGCAACACCACCAAAGAAAGTAACCAAAGGACATCAAAAATAATGGCCAGTGAGATCCGCATCACATTAAAAAAATAAATAAATATTAAGTATAACATAAATAATAATGTTGCATAATCAATATAAATAAAAATGAAATTCTTTTCGTTGGTAATCGCATCATTTGAGAACGGCTGGACCGATTTGGCTAATTGTTTTTTTAAATTTTCGTAATAGTCCGATTAAGAATTTAGGGAAAGAAAAATTGGAATCGGCAATCCCTTCTTGGTGTTGCCATACAAAACTTTGAGTTTTCACTATATATTTGAGCACTGCCTGAGAACGCGACGACGTGCAAAGCTGACATTTTTTACACGTGCAGCGTTTCCATAAAAATTTCAAATACGAGTTCAAAAATGGACTAAATGAGGCAACCCTTTCATGGTGTTGCCATACAAATATTTGGTTTTTCACTATATGCGCAATTCCTTCTTTGTTTTGCTCCTTATGTCCTTGGAAAAGTTTCCAGGAAAAAAAAATGCCAGTAATTCCACGGTCAACGCCAGCCGATGAAGATGATGTCATTAACTATACAACCGAATTTTTAAACCTGATCGAATTGCCTGGATTGCCGCCTCACACAATCTCCAAGTTAAAGTCGGATCGGTAGTCAGAATGTTGCGAAATATCAACCAACCACGTCTTTGTAATTGCAAAAATGCAGTCATTGATCATTTGCAGCATTAACCTTGAAAATGCTTATGCCCTTCGCTAGTATGGTATATCACCTGTTCCCATGTCAGAAAACCATCAGTTTTCCTTAATTGCTCGATAGACAACAAAACAAAAAATTTCGTATATAAAAGCATTGCAATGAATATCCTCCTCATATGGAATATTCATGGCTATAATCGTTAATAGAATACAATGATCACTCAAAAATACGTCAAATTCACAAAACGATCGCAAAAAAATTTATTGAAATATGGACAGGACAACGTCTGTCGGGGCAACTAGTAAATATATAAAAAACTCAAACTCTGTCTGTAACGCGGACGAACCCCAGCATGCTTTCTTTTTTTAATGAAAAATATATTAAAAAAAATAAATTAATACTAAAAAAATTTTAAAAAAAATTAAAAAAGTTTAAAGAATTAAAAAATTAAAATTAAATAAAAAAATAAAAAAAAAATATAAATATTGAAAAAAATTGATAAAAATTAAGGAAAAATTTACAAACTTAAAAGAGTCCTGTTCTGAGAACGGGCAACTTTATCCAATAATTATTTAATAGTAAAATTGAAAGAGAAAAACAACAAATGAAAATGAATATGGATAATAGAAAAAGTAATAACAATAATACAATTTCCAATACTGAGAGACAGTTCAAAATATATAATAAAAAAGATAGAGAATTATGTGAAATGAGTATTATTAAGTTTATTAAATGCATTGACAGTGCGTATAGTTTGAATAATAAGAGGAAGACCATT